>PVJI01009252.1:0-66404 GCA_004026765.1 Micronycteris hirsuta
CAGAGATAATATAGCCCACGAAGCCTAAAATATTTATTATCTGGCCCTTTACAGAAAAAGTTTGCTGACCTCTAACTAGAGCACATGTCCCTCTATTTAGGTACCAACTATCATTTCGATTAAGACTTCTTTCCCTAAGCATGTGCATTCATGCTCACATGTGTGCACGCACAGACCCCACAATCCCCACCTTTCCCTTTTCAACTTATTATCAATTCGGATCCCTATCATTAACCCTCCTGTCCTCTGAACCGAGTCAATTAAGTAAATCCTACCATCTTCTATTCTTTTAAGAACTTTCACAGCCTTTCCATTACACACTCACTGTAGCCCAGACTTCCATTTCCCCCCTACCTCTACTGACATACTCTTTAATCCGTTCTTTACACCACCGCCTGAGCCATTCTCCTAAAATGCCATTTGTACAGTACTGTAATCCAGCTCAAGAGCTTACAATGACTCCCACTTGCCTTCTACACAAAGTCTGAATTTATTCTGTCCTTTGAAATGGTCCACAATCTGGCTGCACAATACATGTTAAGTTTCAAGTCCCAACTCTTCACAGTCTATATTGAGCACTCAGATCTGGTCCATCTCCACTAGCACTCACCTTGCTAAATCTCACCTCCGTTCTTCACTCCTTCTATGGCCTCTGTCCTGGATTGAAATGAGTCCCCCAAAATTCATATGTTGAAGTCTGGATCGCCAATACCTCAGATATAAATTTCCTTGGAAAAAGGGTCATGCACAGGTAATTAATTAAGAAGAGGTCATACTGGAGTAGGGTAGGCCTTATAAGTGTCTTTATAAAAGGGGGAAATTTGGAACCAGAAACACAAAGAGAATATGTGAATATCAAAGCATAGATCGAGAGGTGCATCTGCAAGAAATGCCAAAGATGGCAGCAAACCACCAGAAGCTGGGAGACAGGCATGGAGCAGACTCACAGCCCTCAGAAGGATCCAAATCTACCGACACCTGAATCTTGGACTACTGGCCTCCAGAACTGAGGGACAACAGATTTCTCTTTTTTAATAGAATTTATCGAGGTGACACTATTAATAAAACTATACAGGTTTTGGGTTTACAATTATATAATGCATCATCTGTATATCGTATTGTGTGTTCACCACCCCAAGTCAAGTCTCCTTCCATGTCCATTTATCCCCCCTTCACCCTCTTCTACCTCCCCCACCCCCTTTCTATCCCATAATCATGATCACCATACTGTCGTCTGTCTTAGGAGTTTGTTTGTTTGTTTGTTTGTTTTGTTTAATCTCTTCACCCAGCCCTCCAACCCCCCTCCTCTCTGATAACTGTCAGTCTGTTCTCTGTCTCTGTGTGTTCCTAATTTGTTTGTTAGTTTATTTTGTTCATTAGATACCATATATAAGTAAAGTCATATGGCACTTGTTTTTCTCTGACTGGCCTGTTTACTTAGCATAATATTCTCCAGGTCCATCCATGATGTTGCAAAGGGTAAAATTTCATTCTGTTTTGTGTCTGAGTAGTATTCCATTGTGTAAACCTACCACAGCTTTTTTATCCACTCATCTACTGGTAGTTTGTTAGGGAAGTCCTAGAAAACTAATGCAGCCTCCTACCTGCCTAGGGCTTGGAAGACTTTCTGAAAACCACAGCTCTAAAGGCCTTGTGACATGTGGCCTCACGAAGGAGAGGTGAAGACAGCTGCAAATGGCAAGGGAGCAATTCGTGAGCCAGCAAACTTGCCTCGGTTCTTTCTTCCAAAAGGAAGTCCTGACTGCTTTCTCACAAGTCTCAGAGGCTTTCCCTGACTTCATCCTGCTCCTGAGGGGTCAGAGGGAGAGCGGGAGTGAGGGAAGCCCAGAGAAGACAATGTTCTCCAGGCACCTGCCTTTAGTGAGTTGCTTTTGAATATGCATGCTTCCCGGCCCTTCCTTTCTTCACTGAAGACTTTAAGCCACCACTTTTGTAAGGAGTGAGTTCTGAGCCAAGCAAATGCACTTTAGAAGTCCAGTACTGCCCTGCTTCTGTCCTGGAAGTCTGGACATTTATCTGGAGAGTCCTCAGCCCTTGAATGAAGGCCACCTACAAGAGGCTGCCAAGGCCTGAGCATTGTCCAGAAACAGCAAGGAGGCTAAATTGGGATGTATCAAACCATGACGAAGACTTCTTACAGGGAGTGTGGCCCAGGGGGTTCACAACAGGCAGAGTAGAGTTAGGCAGAGCTGTTTGGCTATGACATGCAAGCCCACATGACTCTGGCTGGTAGTCAGTAAGAAAATGAGACCTCCTCCTAGTCACTGGACTCTAGGAGGCCAAAGGCCAAACTAACCCTTCAGCTACCAAGTCGTCTAGACTGGGTATCTGTAAGTGTGTTATCCTTTGCCCAGAGACCTTTGCTAAGTCCGAATGGTTTGGTAAACTGCTTATCTAAGTTGATGTTGGGGGAACAGTGATCACATTGTCTTCATCCAGGAGAAAAAAAGAAGCAATGCCCTGAAGTGAGAACGTGACCAATTAGGAGGGAGAAGCAGGGCCAGCTTCATGGGTGTGCGGCGCGTGCACAGGCCTCTGTGCACGGCTTCATGCTCTGTCCTAAAACTCTCAATGATCATTGAACAAGGGGCCTTGCATTCTCATTTTACTCTCTACCCTAAAAATTATGCAACAAGCTCTGGGGAGAAGCATGTGTGTATACATATGTGTGTGCATGTGGGTATGCCTATGTATGCATATGTGCACACCTGTGTGAATATGTGTATGTTCAGCCAGGCGGTGAGGGTTGATGATGAGTGATGAGTAGAGAAGAAATGGCTTGATCTCGAACCTGAGAGTAATCAATAATGAGAAGAACAGTTGATTCTCATTGTTTGTGATAATGTTTGATAAAGGTGCTACGAACAGTGAATTAGTGAAAACGGAACCAATGTTCCTAAGGGAAATAGAGAGTTACGTTCCTGTGAGCCTCGGATCACAACATTTTCAGCAACTTAGCAATATACAAGCTACTTTCATATGTGTTTCTGTTTAAAGACATCCAACTTAATATATATTATTGATTCATTAACATAAAACTCACAGCCAACAGCTCTATAACAAAGCTTAACTTATAGACGTGTTATCTCCACAAGGAACATCACAGCCTTTTTGTACTTAGGAAAAGTAGCACTATGCTTGGAGGCCATTTTACACAGTGAAATCACCAGAGAAAGCACAAATATTTGAAAACCTGGCACCGAGCACACTCATTTACATTATGAGAGAGGAAATGAGAACGCAAAGTCTTGCTTGACTTCAGTTGGAAACATGCCTGTCCAGCAACTCAAATTCTTTCCCACTCTGCACAGGTCCACAGATGGCTGGGAAAATGCCCCAAGCATTGGTCAGAAGTTTCAAACAAATTTTCGTGAGTGGGCAAATTCACAAACACACAATTCACGAATAAGGAGGCTTAATGGTATGCTCAACAACAATTCAGTGTCTGCTCCATCACTGCTGAGTGATATTCAGTAAGTTATTTATCCTCTCTGTTGGTTTCTTCTTTATCCACTGAATTTCTTTCTGTTCAGGCTTCAAGACAAACAAAGCACCATCTCCTCCATGAGGATTTTCTAACAACTCCAGTTGAGGATGGATTGTTTCTTTTTTCCCCTGAGTCACCTCCTTCATAGATACCTGCCATTCATCTGTCACTGTGCCTCAGATGATGGCCTTTTTCTTGGAGCAAGGCCAGCTTTATCCTGCACACACTGTTCTGCTTGGTTATTCCTCTTTTCCTTCTTTGGCTGCCATGGCTGCTACCTCCTGGCCTTCATGGTCTATGACTGCTGTGTGACTGCGTGCCCGTCCCTGCTTATGTCGCTGTCATGGTGCAAAAGGCCATTTGGGTTAGGTGGTTGGGGTTGATGTCGATCATGTGTCATCAGTGCCTTGTGGATGAATCGTTTCTTTCTCCTAAGTATTCCTCATCATTTTGCCTATTCTGCCATTATAATGCTGATGTAATTACACTTTTATTATAATTCATTGGTGATCTTCTATTATTCCAGTAGGTAGATTGTAAAACCTGTTAGGGTAAGGATAACATCGTATTCACCTTCCTATCCATAACATTGCTGAGGCCAGTTTTTCATAATGCAGGTGATGAATAGGGATTTATTAACTTGAAATGGAAATAATAAGCCTGACCTTATCTATCATCATTTCTTTATTGTGGTAAAACTCAAATAGCATAAAATTTACCATTAGTAACATTTAGTACATTTATAATGTTGAACAACCATCACAGAATACCTCATTACTCCAAAGAGAAATGGTGTACTTATTACCGTATTTTGCCACGTATAATGCGCACTTTTTTGCCCAAAATTTTTTGAGGGAAAAATAAGGATGTGCATTACATATGGGTAATACTAATTCCGTATCTATGTAAACGTTTTTAATTCTTTTATTTATGCTTGTGTTTTAAAAGTGTAACTCTAAAAAGCAATAATGATATCTGTATGCAAAATAATATCCTAGAATATGATCATTCATTTTATATATAAATAAAAAATTGAATAAAAAATTAAAATGAAAGTTTTTTTTCTTGAAAATTTGGGTCAAAAATGTGGGTGTGCATTATCCATGGCAAAATATAGTAAGTAGTCATTCCCCATCCACTCCTCCTCTCAGGTCCTGGCAATCACTAATCTACTTTCTGTGTCTATGGATTTGCCTATTCAAGACATTTCATATAAATAAAATTATGCAATATGTGACCTTTGCCTCACTTCTTTCATTTAATATGACATTTTGGGGGTTCATCCATGTCATAGCATATATTAGTACTTTGTTTCTTTTTATGGCTAAATAACTTTCCACTGTGTTGGATATACCAAATTTTGCTTTTTTCATGCATCAGCTGAAGGGCATTTGGGTCATTTCTACCTTTTTGCTTTTATGAACAGTCTGCTGTAATAGTTTAATAGTATGACTGACTATAGAAACATTAGTGATAAATATTTTTGTTACACCAATGGACTGCTTGTGTACTTGTCCCTAGCCCCGCCCCCACTAGACTGTAAGGGCCTGAAAAAGACTTCTCCTTGTTCCCTCTGGGTTCCCCAGGGCCTTGGCTACTTCTGACACAGAGTACGCGCTCAATAAATCTGTTCACCAATGAAAGACTTCGGTTTGGAGGATTGATTGCCCGATCATAATAGATAGGAGATGTAGCAAAAGTCACTCTCAAAAAACAGAATATTAGATATTGCAGCAGGGACCATCTGGTCCAAGGTTGTCATTTAATATTCTTGCTGCCACCACTTACGAGAGGTGTGACCTCAGGCAAGTTTCTCAACCAGTAACCCAGATTCCTTATCTATAAAACAGAGGCAAAATAATAACACGATCTACTTCATAAAATTGTTTTCATGATTAAATGACTTACTACATATTACGTGCTGATTATTAGGAAAGAAGAATTAAGATCAAAAAGGGTAAAAAACAAAAAAGTACTCAAGACTGCATTACTAGTTAGAGGCAGAAGTGGAACTATAGCCCCCACCTCTTAGTTCCCATCCTTCACGTGGTCATTGGAAGGCTCCTCAGAGCCTGACGGGAAACAGCTTTCCTCTATGATGGGAGCAGTTCTGCTCCCACAGGCACATTCTCTCGGGCCAGCGCCTCCTTCTTTGGACAGGTGGCCCTGGTTTGTTTTTCTGCTCCTTCCACATTCCAAATCTAACCTCATGCCTGTCCACATCAGAAAGGAGAAATATTCTGACTGTCCACCACTCAAAACAATTTTCCCATAGGTTCCTCAAAATATTCATTGTATCTAGGGTAATTTCTAGGTTATGGGAAAATAAGATGCCTTGAAGAGATAAGTTTGAGAAATAGGACATCTCTGGGAAACAGAAAAGGCAAATTAGCATATAGAGGCTACTAAGAAGTTCTGCATCTAGATACCTGCTCACCCAGCAGTTCCAGAGCATAAATATAAAATCTTTTCTCAGCACACTATCTATCACCATACTTGGAATGCCACTGACCTCAATTGCTATGCTTGGCATCAACTGGAAGGGTCATATTTTCATGCAAGCTCTGGAAGCAAACTGGTTTTGTCTAGTTTTTCACTTCTGGGACAGAACTTGGCACACAGTAGAAATTAAGTGATTATTTGATGAAAAAATAAATCAATTTCAATAGAAATCACAGCTTGTGATTTGAGGTATCAGCCACTGGTAGAGAAGAAGCCAACAACACATCCGCTGTTGGGTCTTCAGTCTGGTTGTCTTCAAGCAGAGGATCCCCATGGAGTTTGGAATCTTCTCCCTCAAGAAGGAGGCTCCCATTCACCCAGCACTGGCCTCCTGCCCTCCTGGTTCACTAGACTCCTTCTCCACCATAGAAGTGTTTCTGGGGGTACCAGTCTTCATGACTTCCACACAAAACTCAGGTGTCCTTACAGATCTGTTATGAGTCAATAGGCTCTAACCTGAACGCTCGTCAAAGAATGAACACCCCTAACCTGGCCTCAGCCAGCCCTTCTGGGCGTATCCAGGCAGCAGCCAAGAACACTAGGGAAAGGGAAGGGTGCTTCAACTTTCCTGGCAAAGTGGCCTTCCTTTCTAGAAACTTTAGCTCAGCTTAGTGGAGACACCTGGTGTTTGTTGTTGCAATTTCAATACAATACAACAAAGACTCCAGGCAGAAAGTCAGGCTCCTTACGAAAATTGCTTCGTTCACAAAGACAAATGGTAGCTCACCTCACTCCTACCAGTCCTTCCCTTTCAACTTTCCTGCCTCTGTATGGTGTTTCTCCATAGTCTTGCTTTTAAAACATGGAGAAAAAAACACAACTACAAGCCACCCAAAATCTGTGAGTAGCCAGGAAGGAGAAGAAATCTTTTCCTGGTTGCTTCATTTTGTCAGGCATTAAATCAGAGTGCTAACTTTTGTGCAATAATTGTTTGGTAATACTTAATAAGTGGCTGGTGTAGCACAGTTCTAAAACAGAATTTTTTTGAAGCCTATACAAGGCCAAAGGAATATTAAAGTTTCACTACAGAAGAAATATGGCCACTGCCAAGAACTGATTAGTCATAAAATCCACAGCATTATCTTCATCCATCATTGCCTTTCTTTTAATGACTGAACTAAAAAGAGAGACATCAAAGTTTTCAAAATAAGGTTATAAAAATGTTGTACGCAGATGAGGCCTCCAAATATTTTGATAGAACCTGAACAAAAAAAATATAGAAAAATCATTGAAACAAATCACAAAACATATGTTGTTATGTTTTGCTCTAAAAACCATGAAGTTTATCCAGAACCCTATTATGGTAACTGCTTTGCTTTTCATGCATTCCTAAATTACCATGTAATCTAAAACCTTGTTTTCAGCTGCCCTATATTGGAAAGTCCCTTAAAATAATCAGGATGATTACAGGCCAGTACTCAGAAAGAAACTTGCTTGTATTATTGTAAATGAAAGTGTTATTTATCAGGCAGGCTCCTTTAAAAAAAAAAAACAAAAAAACCCTACCTCTGAAACACAATGTATTCAGGAAATACCTAAACTGAGGATTGCATTTTGGGCTCTCTACATTTTCAAACACATGGATAGTTGGTATAAAAATATGTTCTTTTCCTGCAGGGACTTGACTGTAATTAGTGTATGCCAAAACTCTCTCACAGAGATTTCATTGTCTTATCTACTTACATCATCTTAATGCGATTTTATTTTACTTTGTCAAAGTCATATTAATGTAAATGTGTTCTTGATAGCAGAGTTCTTTTTTATGCAAAACAGGATTCAGCTGACTCTAATAAAACAGCTTGCAGTCTATTAGACTATAACAGTAATGTGCTTATTTTGTTTCTCAAATCAAGACTGTGCCGGAAAGCTATAGATGGAGATTTGTCTTGTTTTTCACAATAATTGCTAGGGTGGGGTTACATTATGATCTTTAAATGAATAGTATCGCTTAGAACAAACACTTCATATATCTTTTATCTTCCCCTGCATACAGTTGAGTTTTCTTTGAAAATGCTGCGCTACTTTTCCACATAAGTCACCAGAATGTTTCCAAAGAATTTTAACTGCCAGATTAATTATATCTTGCAAACAAAGATAGATTGCTTACATTCTTTATTCAGAATTCCTGCCAGTATGGAGCAACTGGCAACAAATTAATTTCTTTTGCAACCATGCAAAATGTTTTGCTATGAAAATCTTTGGAAGGTAAATGGATCCTTTAAAAAAAAAATCAGGTTGCTCATTCTGAAAGGCTAATCTGTAAGCAAAGAACAGAGGATTAAATGAACTGAACTACTCCCCCCACCCCTTTTTTTTTTTTTTTTTTTTTTTTAGCATCTATGTTATAGCCTTTCGTTAATGTATTCAGTTAATTAAGTATTGCTGTGACCTGGTGGCAATTTTTGAAATCCAGGGAATTTTTCCCCCTTTAAATTCTGCCTCCCCCACAGAGCAGAATATAATCTGTTTCCAGTCAGTCTGTTTATGTCAGCTGTGCCTCTACTGCAAGCCTCTAAAATGTTTCAATAAATTTATCAACCAAAAAATATTACAAATATCTCATTTCTTTTGATTCCGACACACATACACACGAAAAAGAAAAAAAAAAGAAAAGAAAAGAAAAAAGCTCCAGCCTTCATTGCAAATTCTTGCTGGTATGAATCATTCTAAGTAATATTTGCTTTAACTTTCGTGTGGTTCTACAAACAACCTTTATATGGCTGCACTTCAAAGCGAGGAGAAATAAAGGTTAGAAATGCGATAGGAGTAATCTATTATTAGGCATGAAACATTAAACCACTTTTAGCTATAAGTCTTAAAACCTGAATAATCTAGGTTTTTAATGTAGTGCATATTTATTGTGCTTTCACTCACGCAGGCATTTATCACAGAGGCGTGTTTGGAAGAGAAATATTTTCCATTGCACTATGCGCCACAATTTGGTTTAATTTTTCCTAATATTTAATTTAGAAAAACGGTAATATTATAACAGGGTTCTCATGTTTCCTGGCCAAAATGCTTGGTGTTCCTCACAGAGTAAAATTAATCTGTTACCAGCCCGCTGACCTGCAAGTCAGGTTTCAGTGAAGGAGGCACAGAGCAGAGTGGGGAGGGCGGAGGAAGGGGGTGGGTTGGGGTGGGTAGGGAGATAAGATCTCTTTCTTTGACTAGGAGGGAAGGAAAAAAACAGCTTAGAGGAATGTCTCAACCCACCCATGCCATCAAATGGCAGAAAATAAGCTGAACGTGTATTTGAGAAGAGGAGTGTTTGAAAACATTTATTAGCTCCATCCATAACGGCATCCACTGCAGGAATGTTAATTGTTAAAATCTGTACTGCAGTTATTTCTTTAAGCGGGGGCGGGGGGGTGCGTTGTGTGGAAATTCAGCGTCTTCTTTTTTTTTTTTCCTCCGTATATATTTGCACTTTAAAAAAAAACACCCTAATGTTATGAAATAAGTCAGATGTCAGAGAGCTTTCTGCACCAGGGAATGCAATACAGTGCTAAGGATATATGCATGCACAGGAAAAAAAAAAAACCAACATTGGTAACATTTTGTTCTTGATTAAATTTGTGTTCCTAATACAGTAGATTAAAAATAAGTCCAACTGTTAAACACATCAGGATTCAGCCACTGCCTATGTGCCAGGAGAACAGCTATCGCTCTAGCACTGGCGGGACTCTCTCTGTGGCCTTGAGAAGACATAAGAAATCTGACCCTCAGGAAACCTGACCCCTTAGTCCATCAATGACCCTGCAGTTTGGGGATTCCTCGTTTTCATCTGCTGATTAAATCCCAAAACCTTCTTCATATCTTCTCACTCTGTAGTCAACACCAGTGTCTCTCAGCAAAGCTGAAGGAGAATTGGGGCTTGGAAAGATGGAGGAAAAAAATGTTAATAGCCAGCCACAATCAAGGCACTCTTTGAGGAAAATTAAAGTTATAGTCTATTGGGCAATTATTTGTGAAACTTGTGTTCTTTAAGAAGATTGTTGTAAGTTCCACCTTCCACCCTCCAGGAATTTTATGACTGGAGCTAAAGATAGGATAGAATCCCAAAATGCCTGAACTGAAAGACACTCCAGAGATCATAGCCAACTCCGTCTTTCATGGATGAGGCCCAGCGAGGTTAAGGACGGGGCATGGCCGGCAGGACACGGGGAGGCCTGACCTAGCTGGACACAGGACCCAAGCTTCGTTTTCCCCAAACCCGTCTGCTGTGCGATACCACGCCACCCTTTCAGTTTGTTCAAAAAGGCTGAAATGAAACCCATAGGTAAGAGAAGTAATATACTCATTTAGGTAATTATTGTAAAGGCTATTTACTTAATCTTTGTGTTATTACACCTGTATGTTTTCTTAGAATATGTGTATTTTTTTTAAACAAAAATACTAGCTCTTCAATTCTTTTCCTCTCCTTCCCCCACATAAACCCTCCCCTTCAGCTGCCCGCACTCCCTCTCCTGAGCGCTCTTTCGTGGTCTTTGGTCAGTCTGGTTTAATAGGTTACCTGTGGCTGACACTCTCACTTCACGTAGAAGTGGAGTTTCTGCTGTGACATGCTTTCTGGAAGCAGAGGGTATGAGGCTGTGACATTTGTAAATCTAGAAAGTAATAGCTCCCCAAAAGCAATGCAGGGAACTGCAGATATTGCCAGGAAAGGAGAACAATTAATTGAAACTATTCAGGGCACACAGCATTGAACGAGGAGATGGTTTCTGAGCAACACATATCTAAACGTGGCTTGCCAAAGACCTGCGCACTTTTAATTTGCTCTACAAATTTGGTTAGCCCAATAAAGTGTAAACATCAAACACTGGTCATGGAGAGCATTAAACATTAACCAACTGAGACTGTAAAGACTTCAGTAGGACATTAAAATTAGAAGAAAAAGATGTGCCAAGCAACTCTGGGAAATTAGGTTAAAACTCCAAAAGAGAATGTTTGTTGACTGAGTAAAAATAAAGCAAAAACTATTTTGAGATTGGTAACCATTTGTCTCTGTAGACAGGCCATTTCCCCTTGAGATTATATTTTTAAAGTCAAGCAAACTTACTAAAGTCAATTTAATGTTCTAATTGTTCTCCAGGACAAAATGTATACCTGAAAACGAACCCTGATGAGGGGTATTTTAAATGCTGTTCCCAGCTCCATGAGTCTTTACATGGAATGTGACTTTTATTCATTTTGTGTGTTTGTGTGCATTCCATGTTGCTTAACCCAGGGTCCAAACCTAGCACAGGTTCAATCACGACTGTTGAACAGCAAAATGAAAATGCCCTCTGGGGGCATATGAGGAGATAAAGATGGTTCCCAAGTTCACCCAACTGAACTTTTTGGACAAAGCCCAACAAAAACCTGCACGAGAATGGGATATACTGTCCTCTCAACAAAAGCAATAAGTGCTTCAGAACAAAGAAAACAATACCATATTCAAGTACCTTGTTCTCTAAGTAACCTTTTCCCCAGTGGGTCTCACAAAGTAAATTCCTGCAAGGGAAGACCACATTTCTCTCTCAGGAGAAAGTTTGGTACATTATTTTTTCAGTATCTACTATCAGGCTTAAGGGTGTCCAACCTTTTGGCATCTCTGGGCCACACTGGAAGTAGAGTCGTCTCGGGCCAGAAGACAACTCTAACAAACACTAACAAAAACTGCTGAGCGAAAAAGGATTTTAAGTAAATTTACAATTTTGTGTTGGGCCGCATTCATAGCTGCCCTGGGCCTCAGGTAGCCCATGGGCATCCCTGGTAGAATGGAGTATGTAACAGCTCTCAATAACCCCACCTAAGTAATGAAGAGTCTGAGGTCAAAATAAGTTAAACCACTACTAGACCAAGAATTAACTTCTAAGACAATTTAAATATGGCTGCCTGTCTTCATAAGATTCAAAATATCCACTCATGACAGAACCAAAGAACTGTTAGGAGCCCTGTCTTAATTTGTCTCAAAAGTACACTCTGAGACAAGGATTTGAGTGCAAGAAGCTGATTTTGGAGGCAAAAGAAACACCAGTTGGAGAGCAGGAAAACGAGACAGGATAGGGAAGGCAGCCAACATGAGAAGTATTAATATGCCAGCTATCATTGTGGGCAACTGGAGCTTAATCTCAATGAAAAAACTCTGGGAGCCGGTGTAGAATGCACAGCCCAAAATGATCCCATCAGAGAGATGGGGGTAGGGGTATTTATACGCCGTTTGCCATCAGTTTTTGGATGAGATTGTTCCTCAGAGGCATTAGTTGAAGGGCACTTGCAGCTGGCCACGAAGGCAGGCAAAGCCAGTTTTGTACCCAAAAGAAGCTCTCCAGCAAAGCGGTGCAGGAGATGGCAGTTGTTAAGCAGGCCAGCACGCTCTGACGTCATCGGGGTGAGGGGCTATGGACAGATCCCTCACAGCCTCCTTTGGTGGAGTATCTAAACATCAGCAGTAACTTCCAAGAAGTTTAACTGCTGTTCTCTGTTGTGTCTAGGATAGTGGTTAACATCGTAGGGACTTGATGTTAAATATTTGTTAAATGGATATTTGTCAGATGAAGGAAGGAAGGACAGCATAAGAAATCAGTCAATAATTTTTTTTTTAATGTTTCACATATGTGGTTTGTGTTCTTAGTTTAAACTTTTCAAATAGGAGCTCAGGCTTGGTATCTGACAGACCCCAAGTTTAAATCCCACTTCCACCACTTTCTAGCTGTGAGAGCTTAAACAAATCACTTCTTTGAGTCTGAGTTTCTCCATGTGTAAAATGCCTATTTTATGATATTAAATGACATAAGACTGGACAAATAAGTGATATAAGGCTTGGAACAGCAAGCGACACATGGTGAGTACTCAATGCTAGTAAAATGACTCAGAGTCAATTCTTATCTTTGAATCCCACTTACATCACCAGCAATTCACATTCCTTTGAGCAAGTCATGGCGTCTCTGATGCAAGATTCCCCTCCTCTTGAAAGTGGAGACAAAAATTACCTCCTGCTCATTGTCCAGAGGAGGAGGTCCTAAGCAGATACCGGAAGAGGGAGAAGTCACACTTACCGAACACTTTATGGTTTACACAGTCCTTTTATATGTATATCTCATTTCTGAGCAGGAAAGGATTTTGCACTTACAAATTATTGTAGCAGTGCGGGGGATGCTTCTTCATTTCTCCAAGGGCTCCTAAGCCTTCTTTGGGTTTGGATTAAATTATAGGCTGTGAAATGATCCAGAGACCTATAGAAGCTGCACGTAGGTACCTAGAGGAAATTGGACTTGACCTATCAACGCCTGGCCAGGCGGTCAGAGAGGGCACGAGAGTGTGTCACGCAGGCGCAGGCTCAAGGGGATCTTACAGGCTCATGTTCAGGATGGAGTGTTTATAAGATGCCAATAAACCAAAAGTAGAATTTATGTCCAAAGCCATTGAACCAATGAAGTCATGTGGTCAGGGATCTAACTGAGCCCATCTGGGATGGGCGGGCAAGGTGGGTGCTGTGCACCCCAAACCAGGAGACGAAAGCCTAAAACCTAGCCGGGGGATGGTTCCTTCAGAATGTCTAAGCACTAATTATGTACCAGGCATGATAGAGGCTACAAAAGTGAATGCCCTTTTATTATCCCTGTTTCACAGTTGATAAAACTGAGGCTTAGAAGAAAAATTATTTGCCAAGATTTTGCAAAACTGTAGTCTAGGTTTGCCTGATGCCATAGAGAGGGTTTTAACCACTACATACACACTGACTTTTTAGAATACCCTAACATTTTGGTGCCATTCAATGTAACTATAATAGATTTTTTTTAAAGGAAATCTGATAATGTATACTTTTAACCGTCATATATATTTTCCTTCAGCATCCTGAGGGGACAATATTTAACAACAGAGTATTCACAGTCACTGGCATTTGAATCATGAAAATTCATGAAAATACTCTACAAAAGAAGACAAGGTCATGGCCACAGCTCTCCAAATGTTCTTATTCTAAGGTGTGGCTAAGCCTTCCACGAGAGTTCAGCCTATTTGTGATCAGATGTCTTCCATGCACCTCAGTGAGCTCACATTAAGGGGATCTAAGAATAGAATAATAATTGTTAATTTACTGTTCATTTACTGAGACTTAGTGTCAGGCCCTGGATTATCTCTTACAGCTCTGTCACCATCCTTCTAGGTTAGGTGCCACTGGGTTTCCCCTTCAATAGATGCTAAACTGAAGCTCAGAGAGGTTGCAGAACTTTTCCAAGAGCAAGTTAAACCTAATAAGTGGAAGAACTGAGATGCAAAGGCTGATGCCTGATTCCAGGACTGAATCCATGGTGCTACGCTATCTTGAGTCTTGAATCCAAGTGATGGAAAATTACCCATTTTTGTTTAGACATTCCCTATTACTTGGGACAAATATGGGCTTTTAAGTATTATAAACAACTTTTTTTTTCACGTACTTGAGCAAACTTACTTCCTAGGAATTCTTGAGAACAGAGTTTAAATTCCAAAACAAAACAAAGCTTCCCCAAACCAGTCTGTTCATGATATAATTGTATAAAAAAGTAGGATATACAATTGCATGCAATATATTATCCCAATATCATAAATAGTTTTCAAAAATTTTAGTAAACATATATTTGTAAAGTACACTTTCAAAAAACATTATATTTTATATGCAAGTTTATATCCCTGACTTTTACTTAACCTTACTTTGTGAGTATACAATCTCTATAATATTCAGCATGAAAAAATTCTGAAAAGGAATACATTGAAAGTCAAAATATGATCTCTGTTTTTTACCTAAAAGAACAAATATTACATGTATAATCAGGAAAAAATAAACATTAATATTTGCTCTTAGGGACAGGACTGGGCTTTACAGTTATTATCTCAACTAATACCCACAACAAACTTGTGATGTAACTATTGTTTTATCCATTTTATTAACAAAGAAGCAAGGTTCGAAGAAAGTAAGTGACTGTTCCAGGTCATGCAACTGAAAGGTGGCAGAAGCAGGATTTCAACTCTTTCTTGCTCCAGACTGAGAGTCTTCTGCACTGCAGCACACCTCATCATGCAAAGTATTTATGTTGGCATCCATGCATGTCTCTGTGACAAGATTATTTCCTGAGATATTAATTTATGGCATGTTCCTGATTTTATAGATGACTAGAAGGGAAAAAAAGGCATTTTCCCAGCCCCAAATCTAAACTGTGGAGGGGTGCCTTCCCAAAGTGAGAGAGATTCCAGGGCAGATGCGATCTGCAAGTGGACAAGACCTGGGCTTGCTGGAGGTGGGGAAAGGTGCTGGGTGCTCAGGGAGGCTGCCCACCAGGTCCCCAACACAAGCGAGTCGGCCAGAGAGCCTGCTGCCTCTGATCACCTGCTACACATGGTAAGTGAGGCTGCTTATCTTTGACATAAGGAACCCGAAGATGGCTCAGTGTACAACTTGAAAAGCTCCAAACTGAGGAATTAAAATAATGGAAATTTCTTCCTCTTTGCCAGATCAGAGCTCAGTCATAGCAGTAAGGTACTTGCTTGAACATAGGCACAAATCTGGCTTCACCAAGGCCTCTGCAGCACTGAACTCATTGGCACCATGCCAGGGAATTCACCTCCCTCCGTGGCAGGGACAGAACAAGACGCAAAATGCGGTGAGTACTCCAACAGTCCAGTGTTGGTGTTTCTAAAGCTTCTCCTGGGGCAGTATGGCCGCCCGTCGGTGTGACAGGCGTCGACTACCTACGAGAAAGGAGTTCGACTGCATGCAGCTTGTGGGCCATTGCTGAACCCCTTCACTCCACAGCCCATTCAGAAGCCATTTCTCCATCACTCCTATCAGCTACTCCCCTAGCGGTGGCCTTTTAGGGCTTCCACTCCAATCATTATCAATAAGTAGGAAAATGCATGAAAGCCCAAAGGAAGAAAAAAGTCTCCTTTTCATTTACAACATTGAGATTTCTTTTGCTTGTTCTGTGGCTAATATCAGGACACAGAGTGGTAAAGCAGTTCCCCAAGCCCGCTCTGTTTCCAAGCTCGTTAAACTTCGGTATGGGGTTTGTCCTTTGTGTGTGCATGTGTTTTAAAGCTGTTTTATGACACATTGTCAGGAACTCAGGTACTGGGCCCCTTTAACTCCAGCTTTCAGCAGCTGCCTTTGCACTTCCCTTTCACATAATTAAACACCCTATGGTACTTAACAGAGTAATAAGTAGCACATCAATAAAGCAATAAATAATTGTATTCAGGAAAACTCTAGAGCCATCATCCATTAACCAGGAGCTGTAAGCAGTAGTTTTGATTAATCAATAAGGTTATATAATAGGAAAGCAAAAGTCAGTCAAGGCCTGGGGAAGAAGCTGCTAGACTTTAAGCTATGAAGGAGCCCTATCTCTGAGGTAACTTGCAGGGAGAATATCAATTGGAAGCACCAGCCCAGGGAGTAACTGCAGCAGCAGGAAGCCCCACCTCCCAAAACTAGTTAAAAATGCTAGTTAAAAACAAAGAAGCAGGACTATTGGGCTCTAAGGCAAGAGGGCTGCCTACTGAGAATATGGAGACAGGGCTCCTCGCCCCATAAAAACACTATGTTTCAACTTCAGAAAACCAATACTGGCAGCTGAGGAGCAAGGAGGAGGAGGTGGAGCATGAGGGCAGGCAACTGCATCCGTGTGTCCACAGTAAACTTGCTCAGGTGCCCGATGGGAGAAGGTGCTTCAGCCTCCTGCTAAGAGGAAGACCCTACAGGAACGCCGTTGACCACCACTCTGTGGATCAAGACCAGGACAGAGCTGAGAGAATCCTTTGGGTTACTGTCCTTATAGCTCTCAGAACCTGTGGAGTTTCGCTTCACAACAGTTTGCCTGGGCCCCGTGCCTGCACATAGAAACCTCTAGAGGGGAGGCCTAGGGACATGTATTTTTAATGCAACCGCCCCCACCCCACAACCCTAGGTGGTTCTGCTTCATGGCTGATGTGAAGACCCTCTGGTTTGGAGACTTCCATGGACTTAGAGGGCTGGATCGGCCCTGCCACATCAGGCCACAAGGCTGTTAGCTCGCAACGAGAAACCGATCTCTGACGTTCTCTTTTTGCAAACAAACCATGAGCTTATTGGTTTGCACCAACAGTCTCTAGCCTCTGAAGAGGTCCGTGGGGCACAAACTGTCGGGGCTGGTGTCTAGGCCTCGGCACAACACAACGCCCCAGGGAGTCTGACACAGCCCAGTGACCGTCACGTTGAGAAGCACTCCTTCATTCCACAAAACACTGAGGACCTACTGTGTGCCACGCTCTGTTCTAAACACCAGGGGTTCTTCAGGAATGAAAAGGAGCAAAAATCCCTGCTCTCAGGCAGCCTCGTTGCGGTGGTGCCCAGAGATTTTCCCGGGCTCTCCGCGCCCAAGACTGTGGGGACTGAGCCAGTGGAGGCCTGCACGCTCCTAACTCCATTTTAACGAGACAGCCATGCTTTCATTACGGAAAAGGTAAAGCACGTGGAAAGGCAGAGAGGGTGGTATAACGAACCCCACACCTCTCTTTACCTTGTTTCAACAGCTGTCATCCTCACGGCCATTCTTCTTCCACACGCACTTTCGCCCTCACAGCCCACACTTTTTTTTAAGGCAAATTAAGACAACATGTCTTTTCAACTGTGAACATTGTCAGCATGTATCTCTAAGACATAAACATTTTAAAAATAACAATCAACCACTAAACTACCTAAGAAGTTAACATTAATTTTGTAATGTCAGGTTTACATTCAGTATTAATGTTCCTCCAATTGTCTCCTATAAGTATATGCATTCAAATAAGGATCGAGATAAGGTCCATACATTGAAATGAGTCCATGTGTCCCTTAAGTCTCTTTGCTGTAAAATACGAGGTCTGTCCAAAAAGTATCCAGTCATGTACTATGAAAAATAGAGACATTTACTGAAGAGGATAAAAGATACAAGAAACACTGTACACAGGACAATGATGCCTCAGTTCCCTTGAAAGTAGGCACCTTGGGGTCTCACACAGTTCTCCCAATCACCATCAGCTGCACCCTTAAATTTTCCCTGAATCTCTTAAACAGTCTGAAATCTCTTCCCTTTCAAAAGTAATTTAGTTTGGGGAAAAGCCAGAAGTTGCAGGGCACAAAATCTGGGCGGTAGAAGAGCTGAGTCACCTGGGTGATTTGATATTTCGCCAAAAAACTGCACAAGACGTGATGCATGAGCGGGCCTGTTGTCATGACGAAGTTGCTGATCACCAGTTGCCCACGGCTGTGGCCTTCTGAATCATCCGAATAGTTTCCACGGAGGAATGTTCAAGCTTAATGCAAAATTTGATGCAGATTCATTGCTCTACTCGCTCAGTCATTTTGAATGTGATGGCCACACAGTACACATGCTCACTCAGCGGTGTCTTCTGCCCTCACTGACTGGTACAGTGAAGTGGTCATCATTCACACACACGAATTCCAGTGCACTCTCCTTAGCTGCCAGGTTACATCAGTGTCACTCAAACCATTCTCATTATATTAACAATGGCTGGACTTTTTCCAGGAAAAGAATATATATTTTCTTTCTCTCTAACCACGTTCTTTATACTGCATAGCCTCTATTTTGCTGACTGTACCCCTACGGTGTCATTTAACATGCCCTTCCTCGGCTGTGCGTATTTCCTGTGATGTAGTAGTTACAGTCAAAGATTTGCTTAGAGTCGGTTTTGATTTTTTGGCAAGAGTATTTCAAAGGTTTACTGGGAGGCTTTTAATAGCTAGGTGGTATTGTGCTCTTTGTGATGTTAGCAGCCACGTATGGTCATTGCCTACATCCTTTATTTCATGAGGGGCTCATGAAGGGATTCATAGACCACTAAGAGAATTCATCAGAATCATCGCATTGGATCTTTTATTCAGTTGGTGCCATTCTAATTTCAATAACTTTATTATCAGTTGAATATTTCTGTGTATAGGAAAGTATAGGAAAGGCAGAAAAAATATTAATTTCTTCATTTTTCAGTTTTCAAAATTAGTTGGCTCCTTAGCATCAACCCAGGTTTTTTTTTTAAGTATCATTATAAACCCATGGATTCAAACAATGTGATGTGTTTTAATTCATTGTAGTTAGTGTCCTTCTGGACTCTGATATCCTCACAGCTCTGTGCAGTGGGAGCTGACTCAGACTAGCTCCTAGGTCCTTGCTACATGAGCCCTGCAGTCTCTGATAATTTTTTTCTCTGCTATGTCAAGATGTTCTAGGTGCTTGTTGTACTTTTCCTACTCCAGATCTGGAATTAGCCATTTTTCCAAAGAGCCCTATTTTATTTTCATGAGCGCTGGTATTTAGAGACCACAGCCTGCAGCCCCACTTTGTATGAATTGTATTCATTGAGCTTTGTCATGAGAGCCCAATTGAATAAAAGGTTTTGCTACTTAAACATTTCTTTGAATGTCACCTGTCTTTGGAAAGAAAAGTTAATAAAGAATCAATATGGAATATATAAGGAGTTCCTAAAATTAATTTAAAATACACATAACTGAATAGAAATATAGGCAAAATATCTAAATAGGGAATTAAGAGAAAAGAAAATACAGATGCACAATAAACAGAGAAAAGAGTTCAACCTTCTGGCTATCAGAGAATTACAAACTAAGTCACTAATGAGGTACTAGTTTTTGGCCTTCAGTTTGGCAAAAATGTAAAAATTTGGGAGTTGCACTTTACGTGGTTCCAGAGGTAACAGAAATAGGCGCTCTCACGCACCAATGTTGGCGAGGTCAACGGACCCGACCTTTTTTTTAAAGTGAAATCTTCAATACCTACGGACTTTGACCTCATCATCCCATGTCTAGGAATCCAGACTACAGAAATGAGAGTGTACAACATGCTAATGGATCTTGTTGCAGCATTGTTTACAATAAAATTAGAAGAAAAACACATAAATGTCCACTAGTAGGGCACTGGTTGAAATTATGATACACAACATAGAATGTTACACAGCTATTTTTAAAAATACTATGAATTTACATCTACCAATATATAAACATTTAGATCATATTGATAGAATGATCCCATTTATATACACACATACACATGACAGATAAGGGATAGAGACAGAATGACTTAAAATAACTAAGGCAAGGTGGAGAGTAAATGTTGAGTGGCAGGTGGAATGAATTGGGAATGTCATTTGACATTTTTTTAATTTTTAAATTTTTTTATTGTTGTTCAGTTACAGTTGTCCCCATTTCAATGCTTAATGTCATATTATTGTTAATAAAAAGTGGTGACAATAGGAGTAGTCTTAGTTCTTTTTTTTTTTTTTTTTTTTGGTTTTCAATATAGCAGCCTCCCCCCATACACAAAAACCCTACAACCTTACCACCAGCCGAGACGATACCATTTGTCAAAACTCTTGACATAGATCAGTCAAATTTCTTCTTGATAAACCCATGTCAGGTAATTATGGGAGAGCACTGTGTTCAAGAGTAATCGCCAGTCACATCAAACTTGGTATTTGCACCATTACTTCACTTCTACGCCCTCAGAGCCTCTGTGATCACAGTGAGAGGAGGTGTTCCTCAAGGTGCCCCTTCCTTGCACTGAGGTGCCTTTCTATGCTATTGCTTCTTCCTGCGCAGGCGTTTGGGAACCTCTTGCCCACAAAATCACGGCCTCTGACAACTGCGGGAGCTCCAGAGGGTGGGCTACTGAATGCTGTTGCCAAACTGTAAGTCTGCAAATCATTAATGGTTTCCTGGGACTCTCCCCATGATACATTGTCACTGATCCCCGTGGACTAGTCAAATGAGGTTTTTACCAAGTGTTATGGAAATTGTTAAGAAGAATATAAAATGTAATCAAAAGCATTAGAAAGGCCAGTGGCTGGCATTAAGTTTAATGCTCTTCATTAGGTGCATAATAGCCTGTCATGGCTTCCCCTCTTAGTTCCATAAATTTTCAAAAGGACAAGGTGAACATGTGCTCATCATTCTCTTTGAAATGTTTACAGGACTTTTGATCATCAATACGAGGTTAATCTAACCCAACACCCCAAAGACATGGTTCAAGGCCACAATCTTAATATGGCGATCTAAACACTATATCGCCATTTCCTCAAGTCCCACAACATGCTCCAAAATGTTGATCCTACCAATATTTGATCTCTCCCTTCTTGTCATCCCCAGGTCATTAAGTCCTCAGATGTTTCCTTTTTGCCTTATCATTAGTGATATCATCTTACTGGTGATCGCCTCTTTTTGAGTTCCATTCACAAAATACCAGCCACTTACAAAATCAGACACTGTCCTATGCCATTCCAATCCCTTCACCAGACTCCACAAGATGCCTCCAGCTCTTAAAGAAAAGGCCATGAGTTCATTTCTTTGAGTTTATGGAGCACCTGCTATGTTCCAGGTGCTGCCTCTGTCCCAGCTCCCTAGTCTTCTAGAACACTGGGACGTTTTGGATCTAGAAGAAAACTCAGCTGCAAGCTGGGTCCCCCATTATTAAGCACCCGATGAGGGAATTAGGCGGCATGAGTTGCGATGTGCCATAAGATCATGGTGGCCATAGAACCACTACAATGTCGTTCTCCCAACTTGGTCTAAGCGCATATCTTCCTCCACTGTGTACATTTAACTCCCTCTCTGGCCTTTTTTTCTTTTAGTGTAAACATTTTCATGTTTTCTACATTCTTTTGGCTCAGACTTACCTCCAATATTCCTTTTTGCAGGAATTCTCAAAAATCTAGTTTTCTCCCCAAGAAAACTCTTTTTGATCTCTAGATTCTGTTTAAATGCTGATATGGCTGAGTGTGACACACCAGAAAATGTTGGGACTTCCTGAGATCCCTCTCCCTTTGCTTGTCTGGACAAGTGCAATTCCCTACTTATCCTTCAATACCCTACCCGAGTATTCCGTCTCCTCTTAGCTTCCCCTGTCAAACCCTCTATCCCTTGCTGGGCAGAATTATTTTCCTTCATTTGTGCTATAGTTGTTTTTTTAATCTTTTTTTAAAGATTTTATTTTTATTTCTTTTTTTAGAGAGAGGGGAAGGGAGGTAGACAGAGAGAGAGAGAAACATCAATGTGTGGTTGCCTCTCACATGGCCCTCACAGAGACCTGGCCTGCACCCTAGGCATGTGCCCTGACTGGGAATCGAACCAGGACCCTTTGGTTCCCAGCCTGTGCTCAATCCACTGAGCTACACCAGCCAGGGCTGTGCTATAGTTGTTTTAAACCTGTTTGTCTCTTCTGCTAGACTGTGAACTTCCTGAGCAAGTAATCACATCTCATTCATTTAGTATCCCTGGGACCCAGTACACTGTCAGGCATATGAACAGTGGTTGGTAAATGCTTGCAGAAGCAAAATCCAATGGGTAGCTACCAACTCTCCTAATGAATTCTTCATTTCCTCCAATATTTATTTCTTATCTATTTACTTAAATCTCTTTATTGCACTGAATAGTTTCTGCTTTTAAATGCTCCATGTTACCTAAGTATGGTTGGGGTTAAAAGCATTTGTAATCATATATACCATCAAAGAATGGGGTGTTTCACATAGTAAATGTTTTTTGTTTTCTTTCCAGCAATATTTCCTATTTTAATTAATTGTCAATAACCTTTGTAAAGAACACTATAGACAGACTTCCTAGCTTTCTCAAACAGAATATAATGGTTATAATGTATTGTTTTCCTGATGATTTAGGCAACCTTATTCACATTAATTACTGTACTCTGATATCCCACACTGAAGTCCTTGGGAGCTATTAAGGCAAGCAGAATCATTGGTCCCCATACCAAACAAAAACAAAAAACAAAAAAACCTAAGGTTTCTGTGTTTTTAGAGGTTGAGTCTGATTTGGACCTTCATGTTTCCTTATTCAAAGTATAATTTCTAGCATCAAAAAATGAAACCTGCCTTTCCCTATTCATATTTTGCTTTCAATAAGTCATTGTTGAATTTGGCAAATTGGTTAAAAAGCAAGGGCTTTTTAACAGCCACTCAGTACTTGTTCCTGCTCTCCAAGGAAAAGGAGCATTATTGATGTGAGAACAACCAGTCAGCAACAGAACAGGAAAAATATTATATAAGTAGTGGGTGTAGGGCTTATGATATGGGAAGCATTAGGGAGGATACGAGAGAATAGGAACATTCTTAAGGAGTCCAAGGGGGATCTCCACAAATGTTTCACTCACTGAAATTCCAATCTCCCCCACCAACGCCCAATTCTTATACCATCAGACATTGCTAAGTCATCTTGTCTTCCTTTCTTATTGGAAAAGGATTTCCAATCCTTCTGAGCATTGATCTCCAGAAAGCCACTATCAGTCAAAGAGAGCATTAGACAGCTCACCTATTTGTTCTTTACTCACGCAGTAAATGGGGCTCATTCACTTCAGGGATATTTACTGAGTGAATACTATGAAGCAGGCACCCTTCTAGGTTCTGAGTACCAAGGGATTAACAGGTCCTACAGAGATATATAAATAAATGATCGTAGAGCCATGATTTGGGGTAGTGATAAGGGCCCTAGAGAAAAATAAAGGGAGTAAAAAGACAGATGACAAGGATTGGTGTTTTAAAATGTACCAAGGAGTTTGTCTTTATTCAGGTACAAGGCGGCCAACATATCAGGAGATCATTGTCACTGGAAAGACAGTGTGTTACTCACAGTTCCCAAGAGGAGTGTGTATACCATAGCACTCAGGGCCACCCAGAGAACCCCGGGGTCAGTTGGGAGGCAAGAAGAAGGGGAAAAGGTAGGCAAAGGTCTTCATTGGGGTTTTCGTGGGAAGGAATAGGTGAAGCCAGTAAGCAGCTGAGCAAGTTTAGGATTAGACAGTTTGAATAACTTTGGTGGGCTCTGGGCTGTACAGATGGTCCTAAGTACCTGGCCACGGGTGATACAGGGCAGGGGGATAGTGCCTGAGACTATAGGACCTTGATAAAAGGAGGGAGTGGGGATATCACTCAGGCTCGGCTGCGTTGCATGCTGGTGCTGAAGATAAGAGTTCACTGTTTTTACTAATTAGCCAGCCCTGGAAAGGGCGGTCCTTCCCTGGGTCAACAGGGCCTCAAGATATCAAAGCTTCTTCAAATATAGGCAATTTAAAAAAGCATGATTAACACAATTGAGATTTAGGGAAAGACAGTGCTTGCAGACTGGTTAGGGAAGAAGTAAGAATTGAGCCAAGGCGAGGTCTTGGGGGGAGCCTCAGACAAAGAGAAGACCAAATGCTGAAGCCTGTGCTTGAAGGACAACCCAAAGGGCCAATGGGAAAAGGACTTGGGGGGCGGGGCACGAGGAGCTGAGGGCCGTGGGGCACACAAGGACAAGGAATTTGAGCCATCTCCCGAGTGTAAAGGGAAGGCACTGGGGGGGATTTTTGGTTTGTCTGCATGGCAACTTATTGTTACAGAAATTTTCAAATATTTACAAAACTGGATAAAATAGTGGAACAAATCCCCATATTCTCATCAACCTGCTGCAACAATTGTCAACTCAGATTGCCTAATTGCATTTAAACCTGTGTCCCAAACCCCAGTATTATATAGAAAGAAATCTTGACTTCCTATCATTTTAAATATAAATATTTGAGTATATATCTCTGAAAGATTTTTTAAAAAGCATGACCGTAATATCATAATCATATCTAAAAAATAAACAAAAATAATTCCTTAATATCATCAAGCATTCAGTCATGTTTTCCCCCCACAATTTTCATTTCAGTAATACCCAAATAAAGTCTGTATGTCTATCTCTTAAGCCTCTTGTAATCAGTAGGGTCATTCTCCCTCCCACCGTCACTGAGACGTGCCCAACCATCTCAGTTTATCTGGGATGGGGGGACAATTCTCAGATGCCGGACTTTCAGTGCTAAAACCAGGAACATCCTAGGCAAACAGGTGCGAGTCAGTCCCCTTTTTCCTTCACTCTTTGTTATTTATTTATTGAAGTAGTCAAGTTATTTGTTCTGTGGCTTTTCCCACAGTCTGGATTTTGCTAAATGCGTTCCTATTGTATTATTTATTATACACATCTAACCCTCGTACTTCCTACCAATTGGCAGTTAGATCTAAAAGCAAGACTGGATTTGAGTTTAATGTTTGGGCAAGAAAACTTTATAGGTAGTCATGGCTACAACCACACATGTCAGGTTCTCTCTCTCTCTCTCTCGTCTAATGAGCAGCCAATGGTGATTATTACCTACATTTTTTTTTTACTAGGGAGATGTTATAAGGTAGTTCTCTAATGCTATCATTGCCTCCTTGATTATTAGCAGAAATACTTTTATGAAAAGCTTCTTCTCATCCACTCTTGCTTACCCCGAGACACAGTTGTTGAGGGTTTGGACACACAGCATCTCTGGATGTTTTTCTAAACATCACCCGGCTGCTGGGGGTTAAGAATAGAATCGGCTTTCTAGGAAAGAGGTGATAATGGCTTGAATGAAGATAGAACCAGTGGAGAGGAGATAAAGGAGTCAGATTCCCGGGTGGACAGCCAGTGCTGATGGGTTGGACGTGGAGTGCGAAGGAAAGAGAGAACACATGAATGACTCCAAGGTTCTGAGTAACTGAGTGGGTGCCAGTGACATTTACGGAGTTGGGAAAAGCTTGAGGAGAAACAGATTTGAGTTTAGGAAAGATAGAAAGTAATACAGTGAAAAAAATCTTGATGCCTGAATTGTGTCAAGAGATTTGAAACCATTCCAGAGGACCTTAGTAACCTCGAATTCAAGAAATGCCTAGGCTGCTAAAAATATCAGTCTTTTCTTTAAGTCCTTTTCTTAAAATATGTGATTCTTGCATCAAGTAAGTTGACTTCTAAATACTTAGAACATGCTTGATTTCCAGCCTTCCACCCAGGCTACACCACTGCCATTTATGAGAGCTGTGACTGTCAGGACTCCAAACTGCCCATGAGGTCCAAATTGTCAAAAACACTACGTTCACACATCTTTGTAAAGCAGCCGAAGCTGTTAGAGCAAATCAACTCGGTCTAGAGTCTAAACTAACATTTCATGGACTCCAAGAGCAGGCACTTTTCTCCCTGCCGGTGCGGCTTCCTTTCCAGGACCACGGTGGATAGTTGCGGCACAACTCTGGGGAGTGCCCTTCGCGCCGTGGCCTGTGTTCTTCCTTCCCCTCAAATTGCACTTCCCTGGGAAAATCCTGAGGAGAAATGAAAGGGCACCTCACCTAGGTATCGGTAGCGGCTGTGCAGCCGGAAGAGCCCTGAGCAGCTCCTCTCCCCGCAGATTGCTGTTCCTGAAACACCTGCCTTCAGTCACACATTTGCGGGCATGCTTTCAAAAAATGAAATAGAAACAGACTCATGGATCTAGAAAACAGACTGACAACTGTTGGAGGGGAGGTGGTTGGGGGCTGGGTGAAAAAGGAGAAGGGATTAAACAAACAACAACAAAAAAAAAACCTAGCAGACACAGACAACAGTATGGTGATTACCAGAGGGAAGGGAGGAGCAGGTAGAAAAGGGTAAAGGGGGGTAAATGGCGATAGGAGGCTTGACTTGGGGTGGTGAACACACAGTACAGTGCACAGATGATGGGTTATAGAATTTTATACCTGAAACCTGTATAATTTTATTAACCATTGTCATCCCAATAAATTCAATACTTTTTTACAAAAATGAAATACCACTACTCATGCATTCATAAGCTAAAAAATGTCTTTCACCCAGAGCTTATTTAAAGGTCCCTCGTTTGTTTGATGTCACATGACCTTTTGAATTTTACAATCTCTGGTGCATTAAACCAAATGTGAGGTGAAGACCAGCAGATATCACTAGGGGAAAGGGGAAAAGCAAACACACTTCTTCATGCTTCTCAGCAGGAAAATGCAATTCCCTCTGTAGTTGTTAGCATGGGGAGTAAGGGAGGGATGTTGGTGAGTACATTCATAGCTTTATCTATAAATCTATTCCCACTGAGGACCCTACGCGTATCCCAACATGGGGTTGGAAGCCATCTTGGGAAAGGAAGTGGTGCAAAGTATAAAATATCGCAGGACAAAGGTAATAATAGCTCGGGGGTGGATAACATTCTACCCTTGAGGAAGTTCTTTCATACCATCTCTTAAAACCGACAGCAAACTTGTGCCTTAAGCAGAAAAGGTAGAGTGTTCCCATTCTAGAAATGAGAAAACAGCTTTAAGGAACACAGAGATTTGCCCATGACCCCACAGCTTATGAACCTCAGGGTGGAGTTTTACCTCCACGTCTCCTGACTTCAGGATCTTTGGATACGAGGGAGCCTCTTGCTTGAGGAATAGCAAATGGTGGACTTCGGGCTACCGTGGGGTAGATATGCCAGGCCTTCGTCTTTCCCGATGCCCCCTGCAAAAGCAGTGTGAATGGCCACTCTCACCACCAGTGCACAGGCCAAAGGCTGGCTCTCCACCCCCATGCTCCAGATGTGAGCCCCAAAGCCAGTGCCCATATCCTCAGAAACCTCTTTCCTGGAAAGTCAGCATCACTCAGAAATAGCTGTTTTGGTTTTCTTTTATAATGTACCATTTATTCTCCTCTAATTTTAAAAAGTATTACAAGTTCATTGTTTTTAAAAATGGAAAATACAGAAATGCTGCCTCATTTTCAAGATAAAAGCTATTCACAATGTGCTATAAGTCATCTGGAATTATACAATGCAGATGTTTCAATAACTAACTCTACAGACATTGGGATCATAATACTATTCTGTTTTATGGCCCTTTTTTTGACTTTATAGATTATGAGCATATTTTCAACCATTAAGTATTCTATAAAAATATTATTTTTGACTTCTGCAAAGTAAGTTTAGCCTGCCATATGGAAATACCATCATGTATGCAACCAGTTTCTTTTTAACGGACCTGTCATTTTTCAGTTGTTGTCCTTTTTACCTTTTATTGTAAAAAAATAAACAGAGTCATATGCATCCCAATATTTGTCTTAGACTTGACTCCTCCCTCCCCCTAATTCCACACATCTGACCAATCACTGAGTCCTGCTGCTTTCGCTCCTCCCTTCTTGCTCTGTCTCGTGCCCCTCCTCATTTACTGCTGTGCTGCAGGCCAGGTCCTCTCACATGCCTTTTATGGGCCATTGCACCAGCGTCTTCCC
Source organism: Micronycteris hirsuta (assembly GCA_004026765.1). NCBI lineage: Eukaryota > Metazoa > Chordata > Mammalia > Chiroptera > Phyllostomidae > Micronycteris > Micronycteris hirsuta. The sequence goes on from PVJI01009252.1 coordinate 28,098, forward strand.
AGGGAGCCCTGAAGTCCATCTGGACCCACCTCTATCCTCTCACCACCCCCAGGCACAGTCACCTTCCAAAAACTCCAGTTGGACCATGTCATTCCCCTGCTTTAAAGCCATTCAGTGGCCTCCCATAACCAAAGGATAATGCCCAGTGTCCACGACACGGACGAGGGGGCCCTCAGTGACAGGACCCCTGTGAGCATGTCTTCAGTCTCATCTCCTGCCACTTCCCCCATCTCATCACTTACCCCCCGGCTCTGTCAGGGGCCCCTCCGTGGTGCTCCCACAGACCCCTGAGCGTACATCCATCAAACACTTGGCACATTGTGTTAAGATGACAGACGCATTTGCATCCCCTGCTAAACCATAAGAAATCCAGTGCAGGGAACAGCTCTCTTAAATTTCACTGCCCAGAGGCCTGGCCACCACACTTGGCACCTTGTAGATGCTGAAGAAATGTTTAGTGAACTCAACTAAATTTTTCCAAGTTTCCTTGTGTGCTTTATGTAAAACTTGTCCTACATCGCTTCTCAGTCTCATTTCTTGAGATTTACTTAATCTGATCATCTACTTTGACGGTTTACGGATTGTCTACATGCTGTGCGTTTTCACATCCATGACTTCATTTAACCTTCCCACAGACTGGCTGTGGTAGACAGCTAGTATTCTTGTCTCCTTTTAGCATTCAGTCTCCCTTCATCTCACAAGCTTACTCCAATTTTTCTCCGTGGAACCACCCATCTCCTGCTCTAGGACCAAGAGATTTGGGTGCAGTGAGGGGTGCAAACAGCATAGGACCAAGACTAAAGCCAAATATCATACCATATTCCTGGGGCAGTAATTGTTTCAGGAATGGGCACATGACCAAATGAGCCAATGGGAGAACAAAAAATAAATAAAATAAAATACAGCTGAGCTGCTAAGATAGACTTAGATCCTCTTTGCCCAAAAATGTACTGCCAGAGCTGTTATAGCGAACTTGCCCCACCAGAGCCTCCAAATGACACCAACCAAGAGGAAGGCAGAACCAAGAAGGGAGGCATGAGCCATGATGGGGCTGGATAAGCTGCCCCTGTGATCTGGATGTGTCATTTCCCTCAGTAGATCAGCTCCCTTTATTTACTGAAGTCAGTCAGGATTAGGTTTTCTATACTTGCAAACCAAGAGTCTTAATCTATAAGACTATAGAAGAAGTATTGAAAATAATTATTATAAATTAAGACTCTAAAACATCATATTAGGCAAATTATAGCTAATAAACAGTACAGCTAAGATTTGAATTTGAGATTTCCTAACTCTATACTTTTTATTGGTGATGAGATAAAAACACCTGACACCGGGTGGATAAGGGAACACAAACACACACATCCCTATACCTCACCATGAGATTTCTAAATAACCTCTATGGGTCATTCCATTACACGGTCCAATCAAGATACACAATTGCACTAGATAACTCTGAGGGTGTGACTCATATAATACAGATGAATATGTGTTCCTATAAATGTGAGCACTCATTATTTTTATTAGCCAATTTTTATTGTGTGGAGATATCTTTATTTAAAGGAATTATATGGTGATCTTTCTGCAAGGTGAAGAATCTTAATTTTGAAAAGCAAATTAGTTCCCTAATTTAAATCTGGGTATTAATCAATCAGGATTTCTTAAAAATAAGTCTGGTTTATAATTTAAAGAGAAAGGGAACCCTGGCAGCAGGCAGGCCATGGACTAAGACCACTTTCCTCCCCTCTATTTGAAATGTTTGGACAAATAAACCATTCAAAATGTCCAAAATGCTTCCAAAGACCTCCCAGGTCAGAGATGCTGAACTGGGTCAGGAAAACTTGACAAATCTTCAGTTACAACAATTGGCTCATCTAGTAATCATTCATTTTTCCTTTATTGTGGGTTTTTTTTAGCACCTCCTAAATCCTGAGGGCTGTGCTATGTTCTTGGGACACAATATTAAGCTTGAAGCATAAAAGGCACCTTCTATGTTCTGTGTTAGAAACTGGGTATAAAGAGATCAATAAATCTGACACCATTGCTGCTCTCACAGAGCTTGACAAGCATAATATCACTAAGCTTTTTTGATGGTTTTGCTCCATTATTAGAAAAACTCTTGAGCATGCATCCCTGATAAATGTATATTTACTTGTTTATAAATGTTATTCTTGCTTTACTTTCAAATATCTATAGTGTAAAATACACACAGAGAGAAAGCAAAAAGGATGAGACCAAAATTTTGTGTAATTCTAATATTTTCTCCCCATACCCCACTTTGGAGATCACCGGTCTAGTGGGCTGGACTTCCAATGCCCATGCATTGACCTAGCTTGAAAACAGCGCCCTCTACGCATGGTCAAGGATTGACCTATACTCTGAGGCTAGGGCTGGGCCGAGTATTTCTTATTCCCATCCGGGGAGCCACTGATCCCTGCCTGGCCAGCATCACTGATCCTGTCTGATACTTGCAGACACCTGAAATCACTCTTGGAATCAGGGCAACCACAGTCATATCAGTTGTTTGATTTTTCACTTTTTAACCACTCATTTTTGCCATCGGGTAGATGTACTGCTTGAGTGAATATTCCTCACAGAAGACCTCGCACACCAAGAATAGCTGGTTTATTGACCAATGCCAGAAACCTCAAGAACTAAGAAAAATCTCTGGTGCATTTTCTCCAGAAACACATTACCTGGACAAGGCTGGCTGCATCTCCCACCGGGCCCTCGTTTATGGGGCATCAGTATTCTTGTCATCCTCTACTTCCAAGGCGAAACTGTGCAGCCCACAGACTACAACAGCATGTCGTTTCCTGACACCAATGGCTACTCGCATTTCTGCAAATTATTTTTACCAGCGTTTATTGAGTGCCTACCTGGAACAAGACACAACAAATAGGAATTTATTTTTGCCAAATGACTCGGGCCAACATATATGTGTAGCTTAAGAGCTGCAGTTATACACAGAGTTCCCACTTTAAGGAAATTATTTCACAGAAAATGATTGCTAAACGTATTTTGCCTGCCCATCCCCTGGCACCGTTGTGAGCATATATTAGCAGCCAACAGCATACTTCCTTTCCTACATACACAAATCAAAAACGATACATTATCTTTCTTTTTTGTTTATTTTTATTTTATTTATTTTTTTAAGATTTGTATTTATTTATTTATTTTTAGAGAGAGGGGCAGGGAAGGAGAAAAAGAGGGAGAGAAACATCAAAGTGTGGTTGCCTCTTGTGCACCCCCTACTGGGGACCTGGCCTGCAACCCAGGCACGTGCCCTGACTGGGAATCAAACTGGCAACCCTTTTGTTCACAGGCCAGCACTCTATCCACTGAGTCACACTAGCCAGGGCTACATTGACTTTCTAAAACCAAACCAATGTTTCTTGTTTTTGTTGAATGGAAATTCAGCTTGTGTTTAGTGACAGAATAACTAAATCAGTCTTATTTGGAACCTAAACATCAACATAGACCCGGTGGCTTTGCTGACAGGAAATGTAACCCAGATAGCTTTTTTGATAAAACAAGACTATTTTGGCTTTGAGACAAACAAACAAAAAAACCCTCCACTCTTGCGAATGAACTATGTGCCCCTGGCTCCATCTCTGTCTTTCCCTGGCGACTGTCCTGACGCTGCTGCGTAAGGAGACAACGTTTTCCATAACAAGCAGCGCGCGCTCTGCGCTGGTGTGCAAATGTCTACCTGATGTCACCGATTCAGAACTGCTGCCTAATCACATTTTTTCAAGCTGTTTGAACAAAATAATGTTTCTTTAATTAGGTGAACTCTTTATTTTTGATATTTTAATGACATTTTAGAAGATAGAACAACCGCTTCTCTTAGATCGGATGGTATTAATCAGGTGTGACAGCTAGTTATTTGATACACTTTTAAATCCCCCCTGTGTTTTCACACAAGTAATCTAGGACTTGATTTCTCAGTCCTAGGTCTGTAATGTCACTGGTGTTTCTGCCCGTAATGAGCAAAATAATTGAACCAAATTAGCACTATCTATAATTCAGTGCTAGCTTGGAGGCACTTTTATTTTTTAAAATGAAATTATAAAGCATCCTCCCCTCAGGATAAATGTTAATAAATAAAAGGTCTGTGAGATCTGTATCTCCACCAGGTGTTGGTCCAACATCCTTTCCCCTGGTTGGCACCCAGCTGTCTGGCTGTCACATGACAGCTCTGTTTTGTCACCCAGAGTATGTTCTGTGCTGGGGAGATGCTCAGTGCTTGCGGGAGCTCTTTTACCTGAGTCAGAATGCTGGGGACCCTCTAGTGTATCTTGGATGCTCTTTTGGGATCACAGAGTGTTAGCGTCACGTAGGACTTGAGTATGTGTTTGTCATAAGTGCCATAACTGTTCATTTGTCTCTCTGGTGTGCTGGACTGAGAGGCCTCGGGGGACCTGCATGAGCCGCCTATGCCTCACTGGACTTTGTAGTCTTGGCACCCAGCATTATGTTGGAGGCACTCGCGCAGGGACCACACTCTGATAGTAAGTGTTTCTGTGAAATGCAAAGTACAAATATTGCTTGTTCCTCTCATTTTACAGAGAAAGGTGATGAAGCCTAGATCAATAGACTTGATCACAACTTGAGTCACAAGTTGAGTTCTATTGTCAATTCTCAGGTCACCTTCCATTTACTACATTGGCCTTTTTCTGTAAAGCTGAGGATCCAAACATTCATTTAATCATAAGAGTTACAGAGCAGTGTTTCTCAAACTTTGGTGGGCATATGAATCACTTACAGAGCTTGTACAAATGCAGATTCTGATTCAACAGGTTGAAAGTAGTGCTGGGAATCAGCCTAACATGCTCCAGGTGATGCAGAGAATACTGGTCTGTGCACCACACTTTGAGTGGTGAGGCCAGAGAGTAGCACGATTGACCCTGTTGGCTGTGGGCTCAGACTGACAGGGTTCAAATCTTGACTCTGCTACTTTCTGCGTGTTACTCTATGCCAAGCACGCCATGGCTACTACAGGCCAGACTCTACACTGCAAAGCCTACAGGGCCCAAACAAACAAAGCAGCAGTGGGAAGTATGGAGGACTGAGGAAAACTTGAAAGTACATGCTCTTTCTAAGGTAGTGGTTGCTGTTTATCTTTATTTGATTGTTATATCAGAGAAATGAGGGTTCTGTGCTGCCAGATCTACTGAATTTTTAAAGAAAATCTTTGCATCATAGACTTCATATTTGGGGAAGGCAAGGATGAAGAAAGATGGTAGATCCATAGAAAAGTAGATAGATAGATAGATAGATAGATAGATAGATAGATAGATAGATATTTTGGTGATACCTTGTAATTTTTCAGAGTTGGTGACTACTTAAGACATTTTAAAACGCTTTTAATGCTGCCCATGAACTGGATTCTGCCTCCAGTTTGTTACTTCTTTTCAAACATATTCTCACTAATCTTCAAAGCAACCCCATGAGGTAAGTAAATACTTTTATGATTACCATTTACCATAAAGGAAATTGGCTTAGAACCATTCAGTAAATCACTCCTTGTAAGAGATTCGATGGAAGCAGAGCCACACTGAAGGCAGGAATGACTGATTCCAAAGTTCACTCACAGCCCGGAAATGGTGACTGTCACCAAGTCCTGCCCAAACCTCCCCAGTCTCTCAAATGTCCCCCCTCCGAGCCATGGCTGATACACTGCGTTCCAGAAAAGGGGCGGGGGTGGGGGGAGGACAACAATAACCATTAAAAGAAGTTCCCCTCTAGGCAAATCCAACCAGCCCAGAAGATCCAACAGGAGCCAGGGGCCTCCTGAGCTCTGTACTACCTCGTTCCAACCACAGGCTCTTTCCTCACACTGTTCGAAGGTAATGGAATGAAATAACTAAAAACACCACTTTGAATATCGGCACTGCCGTCCACTTAGTGTATATACGTCTTAATTTACCACAATGCCCAGTGTACTGGGCTAATGTGAGAATTAACTGAGAGCCACTCTCATAAATATTTAAGCCAAGTGTGTAAGTGGCCCTCAGTAAATCGTCACCGTGTGTGTGTATGGTCCCTGTACTCTTCAAGGCTTCTCCTTCAGAACCTGCACACACACTCTGAATGGCCTTTGTGTGCAGGAGCCCTGATCACAATGTACACTTTTTCGTAGCCAATCAGGAGGAAATCTAATGACACTCGAGCGGTGCCTGATGTCCCAAGGTGATCACACCTAGTTTCCCTGTCCGGTGCGCTCTCTCTCCACCACCAGCGCCACCATTCCGTCACTGAAGGTAATGAATACGCTACCGGTGAAGAAGTCTGGACTTTGGAGACCGACAGCAACCGGGTTTGGAACCTGGTCTGGCAGCTCAGTTACAGCATCGAAGCTGTTGAAGCCCAATAGCCCCAACTGAGAAGGAGACTACTAATCCCTAGCTCCTAAATTTTCTTTTTGTTTTTGCAGGAATTAAATGAGATGAAGTATGTAAAGTGCCTAATACCAAGAAAGCACTTTGCAAATGTAAGTCCTGCAAATGTACGCCCTTTCAATTCCTCTATCACCGCTGGCCAGCCTTGTCCCAGAATGAGTGAGAAGGTTACACCAAACTACATTTTATCTCCCAACTTTAAAGAAAAGAAGGCAAACTTGTACCACATTCATCCCTGGACTGGGAACTGAGAAATTATACATTTATTAAAAAAACATGGAAGCACAAAACATCACTTACCCCACTTTAAGGATGGGGAAACTGAGGTTGAAAGAGGTTAAGTCACTTGCTCCAGATCACTCTAACTAAGAACAAGGACTCAGAGAGTCTCGGCACACACCACGACAAGTCATTTCATTTCACAGAAGTCTTAGTTTCTTTATCCATCAAATGAAGATATTAGGCATCTCTAATCATATAAGAAATTCATACTTTTGTCATGTTCCTTAGGGGTGTTCCCCATCAAATTCTTCACGGAGACCACACGCAGCCCCATTGACAGGAGCCTGCGGTGGTCGCTTGCCCTCAAGCACACTGCTCTCAGGCAGTCGTGTTACAGACTGGTCCTGGCTGGTGATCTGCCCAAGTCTCCTTTCAAGCTGGCCATGTGGACAGTTGCGTAGTCTCTCTCAGATCTAAACTATTTTCAAGTGGTTCAGGTTTCCAGGATGGAAGGGATCCTTTTGATACAGATCAAGTTCAGCTTTGATCATTAAACCTTTCCCTACTTCCCAGGGAAACTGAGCCAATGCATGTCAGTTCAGAGGAGACACAGGGGAGGTGGCAGTGTCCCCTAAGCTGCATAAAGACACCCTCTTTAGGACCAAAATCCAGGGTGAAAAGAGGTACTTTAAATAGGAGTCAAATGCTGCCACCCTTTCTTTCTCTCCACTGCCTAGCAGATAAACACACACGGTTTATGATTGGATAAAGTTTTGGTTTCATTCCAAGCATAGAAATGGGTTTAGAAGACTTCAGTTTCCTGTCTCCTAACTTTCCTGACCACAAATATTTTTTATTGTAAGCCATGAAAGCAAAGGGTTATTTAATAAATTAACACTTCAAATGCCTTTAGTTCAACCCTCAGTTAGTTCTAAGCTCAGTTACTGGCCTCCTATTCATTTAGCTCCTTCAGTTAGTCCTGCCTTAACTGTCTCTTAATTCCTTCACTTAGAAAGCTTTAGTTCCTATCCTTGCTATATTTCATGGTTTTACAATACTTTATTGAATTTCTATATTGTAATATTTCTGCCCTCACCCTCCCCCAAATAATTCTTTATGAGGAAGCGTAGACCCAGTCTGGAATGCAGTGAGGTAAGCACAGCAGTCTTTATAGCCTTTTACAAATTTCTTTTGGCCTCAGAAATCACAAAATAATCACATAAAAAAAAAAAAAAAAAAAAAACCTAGCCTTTTGCCTGCAGGACAATGCACGGTTTTTTATTAAAAGAGGAATTTAAATTCCTTCTGTGCACAGAATGTTTTAACTATAAAGACTTAGAAAATTAATTTTTGCCTATAATCTCTTATAGATAATACTATAAAAATAGTTCTTCTTTAAGAAGCATATTTCATGCAAATATCAAAAAGCCTTTTATCTGTGTTCAAGATTTCTTGTTCTATTTCTGTCCCTTATTTCCTTCTCTTAGCAGAGAATCAGACTTCTGGATCCCAGAATTTACTGTGGGGAGGCCGCACTCAGGGGCAGCCACAGGTTGGCCGGCTTGCTGTTCTACAAGCAGGGAAACTGAGGGTCCCAGCTGAACCTCCTGCTTTGTGCTAGGCACGGTTCCAAGCGCTGGGACAGAGAAGTGGTGGGTTCAAAGGGCAAGGGAGGCCAGGTTCCAGCCAGAAATATCATGAAGGCATCGTGCTGGAGCAGCAGAGCGGGCTGGCAATGCGAAATGAGAAGAAAGGGAAAGACATGCCATCTTTGAAGCAATGTGGCCCAAACTTCCCTCACAAGCTACCTTCAGAATGCTTGCATACCCCAGTACCACCTGTATTGTTATTTTAAAATGTTTTTCTTTAGATGATTCACTGTTTCACTTTAATCTAGCCTCAATCTCAGGGGATAATATTGGTGAAAGGCACTGTTTAATGAGCTGTCAGGTATTTTTTCCTGAAAACACATTAAATTAATGACGTAAACATTAAAAAAATGCTCATGGGGGCGCCCCTAAACGTTTTCTCAGGTATACCATCAATCATCCCCACAACACACCCTGGGAAACCCTGCTGTTATGGACTGAAAGTTTGTGTCTCCCCAAATTAGGTTAGGTTGAAATCCTAACTCCCAATATGATGGTGATAAGAGGTGGAGTCTTTGGGAGATAATTAGGTCTTGAGGGTGGAACCCTCATGAATGGGATAAGTGCCCTTTTAAGAAGAAACACGGGAGCTTGCTTCTCCTGCTCTCTACCATGTGAGGGCACAGTGAAGAGATGGCTGTCTGTGGAACAAGAAATAGGCTCTCACCAGACATTGAATCTTCCAGAGCCTTGATTTTGGGCTTCCCATCCTCCAGAACTGTGAGAAATAAACATTTATTGTTTATAAGCCACCCGGTTTACGGTGTTTTGTTGCAACAGCCTAAACTGATGAAGGCACCTGCTTTAAGATATAGAAGAAACCAGAAAGGGAAAGGGGTGAGGACAAGATAGCTAGGACTTGGCATTTGTAGAAAAAGAGTTTCCAAATGGTGTCTGCTGTGTGTGTTGAGCAAGGAGTTGGGACTTGCCATGCATATACACACTCCCCAAATGAAGCACTGAAGTCAGAAGCTCAAGATGCCTCTGTCTCCATCTGATATACTTCTACCCTTCTGTCCCCAGAACAGACACCCCACGAGACCTAAGGCCCAGACCCTGCAAACTCATACTGTTTGACAGATTGGTGGGCCTGGGTAAATCTGCCCAAATTCAACATGGTCGCTGGAGCCCCCCTCTCAACACACATCCTATCGTTACAGTCCCTACAATAAGCTTCCACTGGGAAGAAAAGCAGTGCTCATTGTCACATGCAGCTGCCATCAACATGGTAAACTTAATGCTCACGAAGGATCTGACCCCTATCCACATCCCAAGTATTGGATGTTTTGGTTTGCTAATTTTCTGAAGGCAGCTGTGGGATAATAGAAAAATCCAGGGTATAGAGTCAAGTCTGTCTTGGCATTTCTGCCCAGATACTGGCCAGATGTCTGATATTGGATAAGTTACTTAAAACTAGTGACTCTAAACTTCCACATCTGTAAAATGGAGATAATTATATGTACATCTAACAATTTCCTTTTTGAAAGGGGAAGACCATATGCCTAGTGTGTGGAAAAATATAATGCCTAGCACATAATTTGAAATCACACAGCAAATATATTTTTAACATGGACTATGCAGCCATTAAAAATGACAAAATCATAGTAACGAAGACTATCAAAGTAATATTTAAAAATCCTTAAGATAATTTAAAAATTGTCCAAATATTCCAGTATTTCAACTTTAATATACTCCAGTGTGCCACTGTATATTTCTTATGTGTAGTCACTCTAATCTCACATAAAATAACTATGCACACTTATAGACAAAGACAGATAGAAACATGGAAAAATAAAATTTTTGTGTGTTAAGGCTAACAGACAGTTCGGTGTAGAAATTAAGAACATTGGCTCTTAAACTGTGCTTTAATCCCAGCTAGTCCACTTCCTAAATAAATTATCTTAGCTAAATTACATAGTCTCACTGAGCCTCAGTTTTCTTTTCAAAAAACCTGGAATATTAGTAATAATAGCAACCTCCTAAGGTAGCTTAGCTAGTATTATTAAATTCCGGTGTTTAGTAAATTCACAATCAATAGTACTGATATTAAGATGGCAGGATTATGGTGATACTTTTATCTTTTAATAAAGGATCTTTGTTCATAATAGAAACTGTGAGTAGCCAAATCCTAACTACATTCTTTGAGTTTCTATTGTTCACCCCAAAGTTGCCCTGTGGGAAAGAGAAGAGCAAAGGTACCACCCCTGGTGGGCTGCCCCATCAATGCCAGCCCACACCTGGGCACCTCGTGACCACACCAGAGGGACAAAGATTCACCTCCCACCTCGCACAGTCGAATAGGACCTAATGATCCAAGTACTTTTTTCTCACACAGAACAAATGCTTCTGAAATATCCCTGGGCTGTGTGTCTGCCACTGCCACTTCCAATTTTACTTTACAGCTGCATTGGAAAATTTTAAACCCTCTTCAACTGAGGCTGCTTTTATTTGTATTCAGACTAAGACAGAGTGTGTGTGCCAGGAGACAATGTGACCATTAAAAAATATTCTACTTGACTACATATATTTTTATCAATTTGGGAAAGCTATCAAAGCAGGCGTTTTCACTTAAAAGCTGGGAAATAAAGCTGATATCTGGTTAAGGGAAGACTGAGGAAATCACTTATAGCAAAAATATAATAAAACCCTTTTGTGTATCCAATTTCACGTCGCTGTTGTCATGCGCAGGATGTATATTCGAATGTGTTTGCATATTCTAAACTGATCATACATCAAAATTAGAGCCATATTGCTCCTTCTACAGTGAAACTGTTTATATAGGAAATATTGTACCAAACATTCCCTGCCTCCACCCTGGGTTATGACTGATTGCAGAGTGAGATAAAAGCACTTATGTCCACAAACAGGAGGAAAGCCGATATGCATGCAAGAAATCAAAAGAAAGTGTGATTTTTAACACAAACACTATTATCAACAACAGAAAAAGAATTACTAGAGTTTATGCAAATGCAGAGAGAGCAAAATGCATGTATACACACTGACAGTTTGAAAATTAGGGGTTGGCTTAGATAGCAGTAGAATTCAGTTTGGTGCAGTTCAAAACTGCCCCTGGATGCCATTTGTTTCCATGTGACCAACTGAATTAGAGTCATTTACAAGAGACAGATATGGCTCAATGAGGGGAAGCCATTTCTTCATTTACGATGGGAAAGGTATTTTCCAAGCTGTCCACTTGGTTCTTTCGTGTGTTTTCTGCGAGGGCTGAGTCGGTTTCAATAAGTTCAGTTGAATTTTCCCTCCTCCACAGTCAGCCATTTTTTCCATCTTCTTGCTCAAAAGCTTGCTCCAAGTACAAAGCGAACTGGGAAGTTGGCAATTATCCTATAAATCCAGGTTATGTTGTTAGGTCAACAGAATTGTAGGTCTGAGGGAGCTTAAAGGAATTTTAGAGATTATCCTCTCCCACAGCTTTCAAACTTTAAATATTTTGTTAATGAAATCATGTAGAACTCCAACATATAAATTAGGTTTTAACAGTATTTCACTAGAATAAATGTAAAAAGCAAGCAAGAAAAAAATCCTAATTTTAACATTTTTAAGTCAACAAATAAGAATAAGACTGATTTGATAAAACCAAAATATTGAAATTTGGGATTAAGAATAATAGTTAACACTCTTATATCTGCCTCAGCATCTAGTTTAGTGCTATTGAGAACACCGTTTCTCACACAAATAAATAGTGAAAAATAGTAACGGTTTTATATTTTTAGAAAATGTAGTCAGGACAATTCATTCTACAATTTCAAATGTCAGATGACATGCTATTCCAAGGTCTTCACAAAAACAAGGCAACCTGCCACATAAATAAAAGATTGAGAGACTTTAATATGTAGAAGTTTGAGGACTGTGATTTTTGTTGTTGCCATTCTTAAAGTTGAATATGAATATGCTCTGAAATAAAATTCAAATTAAATGGTCACAAGATCCCTGAATATGGTTGGAAAAGCCACTTATCTAGTCCAACCTCCATGTTGTAGAAATAGAAAAAACAAGACCCAGAATTGAAATGACTTTCCCAAAGGCATATTGTGAAGTAAGCAGCAAAGCTTCCTTATTACCCCTCTTCTTTTTTTTTATCTCCTATTTCTTCTTCTCTATAGATTATTCCTTGAGCACTAAAAAAAGTCTTATTATCTCCCACCTTCAAAGCAAACCAATAAAGCGATAAAGAAACAAGCCTTAATGAGCCAACATCTCGACATCTTTATCATGTTATTCCTTATAAACCCTTTCTACTCGCTTTTTGATTCCTAAAAAGTATCTACAAATGCCTTCTCTTTAACTGCCTCCAATCTGATCACCCCCTCCAACTCTTCCACCAATTCCAGAGTCTACATTCTTCTTGTTAAACTTTATTAATCTTTCACCTATACTGGATTGCAAGTTCTATTATGATAGAAATAGTTGTGTGCTGTTCATTGATGCATACTGATTACCTTCTACATGTCTCACTCATAGTAGGTGCTTAATAAATATTTATTCATTGTACTAATAAGTCATGTTAGAGTCCCTATCATTTGTTACTACAGAAGATTACAAAAAATGTCTAAGAACAGAGTTGTATTTTCAAATAATGCTCAATAAAGAACTAAAAAAGAAAACAACTTGTAAGCCAAAAGCAATTGCCCTTCAAATATACCTCAACCAATTTTTTTAAATTTTGTTAAATTAAAAAAATTAAAAAATAAAAAGCAATTGCCCAGTAAGCATCACTACAAAAATAATCACTCAGTGGCTTTGTAAACACTTGGATTGGTGAAAATGACCAGGTTCTAATCTGACTTCGTCACTCAAAGGCCCTCTCAATTTTGTGTTTTACAGGACAAATCCTTCCATCCCCATAAGCCGTGCCACCTGGAAGCTTATATATGCCCTTTTGACTTTGCCTGTCAACCTGCCAGTTCATTTTGAAGCTCTTTCTTGTCAAATGCAGCCAAAAGAACCTAACCATGGTAGTATTTTGTTTCCAAACTCCCACACTTCTAAGTAATCATAGATGACATTTTTTACCTCTGTATTTTATGTTATTTCACCTCTGCATAACACGGGATGCCATTTTTCCATCCTCCAATAACAACTAATTGCTCATTAACCAGCCCAAATAGCATATAGTTTGACTATGCTTCAGTAAGAAACAACCACACAATCTCAATATCTTATGACGATAAAGGCTTATCTCTCAGTCACATTACTTGTCAGCTGCAGGACTCATGTCCGCTCCGTGAGTCTTTTTCTTCTAGCATCCAGGCCCAGGGATCAGCACCTATGAGGGGCATTTCATTTTACCGACAAAGGGGAAAAAAGCAATGATTCTTAAACTTCTGCTCAGATATAGCATGTGACATTTCTGCTCACATCCTACTGGCCAGAGCAATCCATGTGTCAAAGCCTGATGCCACTGGAGTTGGAGTATAGTCCTGCCATGGAGGGGGAGGTCCTGCAGAGGACGAGGTCCTGTGAAGGAAGACGTCTTGTAAAGATGGGAGCAATAAAGAGGACAGTAAATATTAGGGGGGAAAAGTAATAATACTATGCTCCATGGTTACAGTATGAACATTGGGAATGATACAAAGACTGGAGTCCAGAGGGATTCCCGTGTTCCTAGCTAGAGCAGAGCACCTGACGGTGCCATTTCTCCAGTTCGGAAGCATACACACAGGAGCAAGTGATGAAGACAAAGAGTATGGGTTCCATCTTGAATATGTGTAGTTATTAATGGTTGTGAAATCTCTGAATAGAAATGCCTCTTTGAGGCCTGGCTGGTGTAGCTCAGTGGATTGAGCATGGGCTGGGAACCACAGAGTCCCAGTTTGATTCCCAGTCAGGGCACATGCCTTAGTTGCAGGCCAGGTCCCCGTGAGGGCCATGTGAGAGGCAACCATACATTGCTGTTTCTCTCCCTCTCTTTCTCCCTCTTTTCCCCTCTCTCTAAAAAAAATAAATAAATAAATAAAATCTTAAAAAAAAAAAGAAATGCTTGGTTTCACTAACTTAGATTTCAGAGACAAGCACTGTGCCAAGATATGGTTATACTGTTGTCTGCATGTGAATTGTGGATGGAGCCACATGAGTGGATAAGATCTCCTAGGGAATGTGAAGAAGGAAAGACCTTAAGATGAAGACCTTAAAAATTACATTCTTAGAACTCCAAATTCAGTTGTCAGCAGTGGAATGAGAACCTACAAAAGAGACTGAGAAGGAGAAGAATAAGTGAGAGAAGGCCATGCCATGCAAAACCAGGGAAGGGATTTCAGGAACTTGTCAGCAATATCAAAATGCTAACAATTATCTAATGTTACTAGGCATCAGTCACTGTTCTAAGCCCTTCACACATACTATTTCAATTAATATTCATGACAGCCCTAGCAACTATGTTTTACTTTGTAGATGAAAACACTGAGATAGAGAGAAGCTAGGTAAACTGTTCATGGCCACACATAACTAAAGGTGGAATGATGTGGAACCAAATTGCATAGCTTCAAAAATCAGATTAGCGCTTTGCTATCTCCTCAACTTAGAAACATGGGTTTCATTCCCCACTCCATCCATGTGTCCCAGCATCCCCAGCATCACCAACTGGTCTCTTCCTCATTTCCATATTGCACCACTCCCCAGGTACATTAAATAGGCAAGAAACAGAATTTGAGCCAATGGCGAGCAGGGATCAGGGCCCATCTGTCTTAAGCGCCATGTATTTACTTATCAAGGCACTCCATCAGCATTAGGTAGGCAGATCTCATCTCTCTAATCCTCATTAGACTTCAAGGCCACGTAGAAATCTGGCCCCAAAGGGTTTTACTCTCTCATGATCACATGCCAGTGTTACCATGGTCATTGTCAGCTGCCATCCCACATCAGATTTGGGATCATTGAATGTCAGGACGGGACAGGAGGGTGAGGCCTGGTAGACATTCTCTGGTTCATTTATTTCTCTTCCAGAAAGGATTTCCATTTCTGAAAGAGTTCTACTACTAAACAGCTACATAAAGGTCTGCAAACACTGAAGTCTCATGAGGTAAGTGACTTAATCTCCAGTCCTCAATTTTCTCAGCTGTACACTATGGGAAATAATATGTTTTTTCCTGCCACACAGAATCGTTGTGATGCACAAATGAAATCATTCTCACAAATGTGGGAGGCATTGTTATCTTTGTCATTATCTTACTAAAGACCAACATCAAGACCTACATCAAGACCCATGCCTCAACATCATGTCGTCACAGGGCATATTCCAAGTCACCCCTACTGGATGTTATACTACATTATTTCAGATTTAAAATAGCCAGGCTCTCTTTGAAATTAAGGCCTTGGATAGTAGTAAAGTCTTAGGAATACAGGCTTTGCAAATTCAGAATATAGCTCTACCTCTTCACCAATTATGAAATAAAGACTTTACGTTTAAACAAGGCTTCAAGGGGAGTATTGACCCTACTCTTGAGTTAACCTTCAAAGCATTTTGCTCAGAACTTTAAAAAGTATTCTCAAAGAACCTGTTCCTATAAATAAGTAATACAGCAATTCTGAAATATTCTTACCTCTCTTTTATGGCAATTCCCATAAGGGCCTATTCACAGATCTTTTGTTAACTGAGTTTTCTTAATTAAAATAGTATTTGCCAAAAATATTTTATAATTTAGACTTTATACCAGGAATAAAAATTACCTCTTACTTATTTCTGAGTTCATTGATGTTAGGCCACTGTTTAAATGTTTTCACACCTGTGCCATTTCAGCATGACAATCCCATGACATATTGTAGAGGAGACTTTTTTTTCCCAATAGGAAAGCCAGGCTCAGAGAATTTAAGCAACTCATCCAGCGTCATGAAGCTAGAAAGTGATAGAGCAGGGATACAAACCAAAGATTACCTGATTCTAAAGCCCCTTCTCCTAACTATTTTTCTATTCTGTCTCTTAATTAAGATAAGCTTTAAGATTTGGTTTATGATAGGTTAGCTTTGCAGGGTCTTTGCTGCTTTGAAAAGTGTTAAAAGCATCAGTCTTCACACCATCAACTGGCATGTTCCCGGAAGACAGTAGCCACCCTTGACCGAATCTTTCTGAAGTCCATTCTGCCTAGCTGGGTGTCATCACCTGTGGATGCCACGGGAGATTGCACAATTATAATGACGCCCAAGCTTCTCTAGTAGGCAGAGAACTGATGAGTTTAAGAAATGACTTGTGTAAGATCACAAAATGACCTCATGAATGAAAAGTGGACAAGGAAGTTCAATGCAGGGTCTATTGGGCTCACCTACCATCTTCCCCTTGACCCTCTGCTGACATTGCTCCACACAGCCACCCTGGCACTGAGAGCAAGGGAGGGTAAAGGACAAGAAGCATTCGTCTTTTTTGATCCCTCCTCCAAAAGGACAGAGGACCAGCTGGAAAGGGCAGTGCAGTTTCCCACAGTAATGCAGGTTATAGAGGGAGCTGGCCCCAATGTCAGGAATGTGCAACTCTATCAGCAACTGATTTTTCCCCAACAAGAGACCCTCTGGAATGTACACTTAAACCAAGAATTGGATATTTCTTACAATGTCAACAATTACTTGTTATTAAAGAAGAAATCTGGGAGGCAGAGAGCAGATAGGCACATCTGACAGGGGGCCGGGAGGAGGGAGCAGTGCTCCAGGTAGTGGAGGAATTGTTCAAAGACAACTAGTGTGTGAAAATATAACCCCTACAAATCTGCCAGAACCAACAGGGATGACGATGAATCACTTACAAAAATGTGTCCTCTCTCCCCAGCAAAGCTAACCACAGGCTTAATTTAGGTGCACGCCCTGTTTGTGCTGGGTTTCAGAATTTTTTTTTTTTAAGTGAAGCATGGGCAACAAAGAAATAAATTGGTATCAGTTCCCCTGCCTTGTCCCGTTAATAGCATCTTTTGCCTCCTGGTATTTTTAGAGCTTTGATTCAAAATATAAAAGTCTATGCCATAATTCAGACCAGTGAGCGTATCATTGCCATGGCAATAGAATATTGGCCTAGGAGCAAGAGAGCCAACTTTTTTTCCCAACGCCACCATCAATGTTTTTGATCTTGGCGGCATGACTAAAAGAATGGAAGAGATGATCCATTATTTAGCTAGTTAAGAATTGCTTAAACTGCTTATTTACCCATTAGGATACAAGTCACATTAGGGCAAGAAATTTTTCTTTCTAGTTCATGCTGTATCTCCAGTGCCTGGACCATGACTAGCTCATAGTAAGAGGTCAGTCATTATTTGTGACACTAATGAATAAATTATCCATCCATTTATACATCTTCAAAGACTAATACGAAACATGGCTGGGTTTTTCTTCCGTGGAATTTGCAAATGATGCTCATTATCTCTCTCAACTTTCTCTCCGAGACCATGGGTAAACATACTTCTGTATTACTTTCACCGCTTTTCCAAGATTTTGAAATAGGAACTCATCTCTGGGAATACTGTGCACCAACAAATATTTCCACTTAATTTGCAAACCCTCCCCTACCAACTCTTTATTGCTCAGAATTATTGCTCTCTAGATGATCAGATTCCAGCTTTATTCCATCAAACTTTTTAAAATAAATAATCTGTCAGCTTTTCATAGAAGGTTTCAGAAGAAGGACTTTTAATGTGACCTTAGTTAAGTCACTTCTCCTTTCTGAGCCTTCATTTTCTCATTTCTGAAAAAGACAGTTGGACCAGATGAGAGGGACCAATATGGCAACACTCAAAGTGGATAGAAACCATAGACACATTTTTATTTGACATGCACAGAGGTTTTTGGTTCATGTTAGTGTATATGTGGCAAAGGTCAGAGAGAAGGCAGGGGAGTTCAGTTGCTTAGTTGCTGATAAAGAAATTTTTATATAAAAATCAAGAAATCCAAATTTCTGCCTTTTCTTTAGAACTCAGATCTAGCAACACTGGGTCCAAAGTCTCACATAAAAACAGTCAGGGCTATCCCCTTTCTAGATAGTTTGACCACCCTAGTTCTCCCGGTGCCCACAAATCCATGTCATTACGTGATGTTAGCTATCTGACCCCTGACGTAGGTGAGCTCTGACATTTCTTCCATATCAAGTAATCTCTTATTCTACAGTTGTATGAAACACTGCCAATTGGTATTGGGTTATTAATAAGCATTTAATGAGGTCTACATTGGGTAAAAGTCTGTGTTGTCACTATATATGATTTATTTATTTTTTAAGATCATGGGTAACCCTGGCTGGTGTGGCTCATTGGGTTGAGCACTGGCCTGCAAACAAAAAGTTCGCCGGTTTGATTCCCTGTCAGGGCACATGCCTGGGTTGCTGGCCAGGTCCCCAGTTGGGGACATGAGAGAGGCAACTGATCTATGTTTGTTTCACACATCGAATGTTTCCCTCCTTCTCTTTCTCTCTCCCTTCCCATCTCTCTGAAAATGAATACAAATATTTTTTTAAAAAAGATCATGGGTACATCTGATGTTCTAAGTCTCAGTTTCTTCATCAGTAATGAGGGGAATGACCTGCTAAACAGGGGTTATGAGGCCCATAGGTCTCATGCAACCCAGTGACCTCACCATGAATTTATAAAGCTAAAGACTTAGAATGCTACCCGAGCTGCTGCTTCTCAAATATGCCCAGGTATTAACTTTGAATGACGATTAACTGTAACAATTTTCTCACTGACATTCTTCCAGTCAATGAATAAGTACTATAAGTTGTAAGACAAGTACGTTTTTCCAATGAGACTTAGTCAAGCTATTTTTATTTTGAATGGAAAATAAATATGGTCTATAAATTTAGTTTATTTTTTCTGAGTAAACCCTTCCATTTCTCAAATTCCATGATTCTGAGGGAGGGAGGTTATGCCTTTCTTCACCCAGAACTGGAGATAGTTTATCAATATCATATTGGTAGAAAAGAATACAAATGAACTTGCCTAAATATTCTCTAAATGCTTTGCAATACAACTGTATTCCAGCCTCACAGGAGCCCTGCGAAGTAGATATTATCACCCTCCTTTTACTGTGAGAGACCAATAAGAGCTGAAACTAACTCAGTGTGGTCCAATTCGAAATCTCAAGTTTTTCCCACAATACCTCATGGCCTCCTAGAAAAGTCTGTTTCCCAAACCAAAGACCACTACATGAGCTAAAGTACATTAATGAGTTAACTATCCCTCCATTACTGTTAATAAATAAATATATACATACTTCTCATCAAGAAACTTATTTTAGGGGCAGAAATCTGTAACTCCCTGGTTCATCATAATTAATCTTTATTGTTGAGTTTTAGTTTTTAAAATACTTTAACAATATTTTTGTTTCCATTGTACTTACTTCCATGGTTACCTTCTGCTTATAGCAAGTGACATGATTTTTCTTTTAGTCATAAAAGATGTTTAAAGCGAGTCAAAATAAATAAGTGTACGGGGAGAAACCATTCAGGTGACAAACTGACAAGACAAAAGTCAGAAAGAAAACATGCTAATGTCCAAAGTGGGAGAAACGGTGGCCTGAGGAGGAGGTGTGAGGTCAAGGCTCCTGAGAGGCGCCTATTGTGTCTACAGATTGACATCCCTCCCCAGAGAGCAGCCATCTTATTGACTGAATATGGAAAAGGGCCTGAAATAATGGTGTCAATAAGAAAAGACATTAATCAAAGAAGAGATCTCTTTTTGTATTCTCAGTGTTCTTCCTCAATCCACCTCTGTCCTGCCCCTACTCCACCCCAACCAGAGCCTATTATTTTTCTATTAGGAAGCTCCTACATTTTTAAATTCAGCTTAATTGGTTGCTGACATATCTTGCTCCTCTCTTGTACACTGAAGTCACTCAACTCAAGCACAAATTTTCTTTTCTCTTCGGTACAGCAAGTGGAAAGTATCTGCATACAAAAAAATAACATAGCTAAATAAAAATTCCTTCCATAAGAAAGGACACCAACGAGAGCACAAAGCAGAAAACACCAAGCATTTAGAAGGACAACATCAGCTTCATTTTATTTGAATGCTCCGTTGTTTGTAATAAATACTTAATAGCTTGAAAATCTAATTTTTTCCACTACTAATTTTATTCTTGGCCACTTGTCAAAAGCTGACTTTTTTTTCTTTTCTGTTTGTTATCCCAGTGCAGAAGCTGGAGTTTTGGATATGTGGATCCTGAATTATGAACCATTACAATAAAAATATCAACTCTGTGTTAGGAGTAGCACCGAGAGGTATCAAGACCTAGACTGTTACAAATTATTGGGAGCAGACCACCCCTCCACCCTACTGTAGAACAGACACTCAGAACATGCAGAGAATAGAGACAGGACATCTACAGGGAAAGTTGAACTGCGATGAAACCCTTTTAGAATTTAGAAGACTCACTGTATCTAACTTTTATACTAACCACATCTTACTCATTGCATAATTATTGCTGGATTAAAAACACATAACAAATGTGCTATAAACCCCGTATCCATACCATAGCAGACATTACTAATCAATCATTGCACTCTTTACTGTTGGTACAGGGCTGGGAAGGAGGGTCATAAAGGGCAAGAATCTCCCCCATGCCTAGTGTTTCTTTCTTGTGAAGTGAGTGCCATTAGTGTCACACTGCTGGTTTCACTCTATTTCCTCACTTCTGCTTTCCCAGGGAAGAGACAATTTGATCAGTGAGCTTTGAAAGAACACCAGCCATGGTTGCCAAGCCCACTCACCCAGAGATCATGTGCCTCTGATTCTTCTCTACCAGCTAATAAATGTATCAAGGAAAGCCTTGGCCTGTAGGAGAAGTGACTCAGTGCTGCCTAAGACTGGGTGTTGTTCCTTTATTGCCAGAGGTAGGAATGAGAAACCCACTTGCACAATAGATATAACTCACAGTTCTTCGATATCAACTGTAATAATAACAAAGGTGATGTTTTGACTCTTTCTGTCTTTCTCTTCTGCCCAGTTGTAATTGTCAGACCTTGGGCCAAAAAAAAGGGGGGGGGTGATATTTACTGGATCTTTCAAGATCCCCACAAATAACAATTGATTAGGGTGTTCACAGGAAATTCATGTGCAATCTAATATACTTCAGGACCCATGAGGTGCTCAAGTTTAAGTTAAAGAGAAACATAAAGTCAATGTTGTTTAGGGCGCTCTGCTGACCACCTAGACCAGACCCTCCACTGGGGCAGCTCTTTCATCACCAAGTTCCAGACACTTTGCAGGCCAGAGAATCAATTTTATCCTTGCTGCAGGCACAATCTCTCCCAAGCACCTAACTCAACTGGATCAAGCTCATAAGCAACTCTCATATGCTTCTTGTGGAAATATAAATTGGCATCATCTTTTTTATGGGCCAGTGTAGCCATACTGAAAATTTACTTATACTTTGTCATGGCGATTCTACTTCTATGTATCTGTCTCACAGAAAATGCACAAACAATACATGTCCAAGTTTACTGCAACACTTACTGTAATGATGGAAAACGAAACTGTCTAACTGTTCAGCAATAGAGAAATGGTTAAATAAGTGTGGGATATGATGCAATGTTTAGTTCTTTAATGCAGTATATCTATACTACGTGTCCGTGAGTGGCGTGGGGATAGGTGAGAAGAGAACATCCAATTATTATTCTACACTTCTTCCGTTTGAAATTTTAAGTGAATATGTATTAATTTTATAACTAGACATTCATTAGAAAAAGTGATAGTTTTAATTCACAGCATTTGTGTTTCTGCACACAGGATGCTGCTGCCTGTGATTTAGGAGGCACATTATCGCAGTTCCTGGAAGCTGAATGAGTCATCAGAACACTGGTGGGTGAGCGCAGAACGGGGGGCCAAGGCGGCAGTTGTCTGCAGGGAGCGTCCTCCCGGCCCCAGATGTGTCTGATGTATCATGAGTAATACACGACAGAAAATTCTGAAACTACCAAAAAGCACAAAGAAACGTCATTGCCTTAACTCTACTGTTGACAGGAACTTGGATGTTTTAAATTAAAAATATTTTCTTTTTAAAACAATAGTATTGTGAATATCTTTCCCTGTTCATAAACACGTTTCTATTACATTCTTAATATGTGCATATTTTTCCTTATTAGGGTTCCACCAAGATTTATTTAGCCAATTCTCTATTTCAATTACTCATGTTGCTTCCAAATTTTTGTTATTTTAAATGATGTTCTGGTATGAAGTTTTATATTCCTTTTTGTAAACTTGTCCAAAATTTTCCCCAGCATAAATTCATAGAAGTGAAATTTCTGCATCTGAGGGTATGCTATATCTAAAGGACTTAGTATACACTGCCAAATGTCTTTCATAAGGGCTGTATAAATTGGCACTTCCCCTAGTGAAACAAACTCCATTCTCTCACTTCTGACCCAATATGGACTACTATTTAAAATATTTGCCAAGTTCAGAGGTTGTAGATCTAATCTCATTTTGTAACTTAAAATGTAAAGTACAGCTCAGGGAATATAGTCAATAATATTGTAATAACTACGTGTGGTGCCAGGTGAGTGCTTGAAATACCAGGGGGACCACTTTGTATAGTATGTGATTGTCTAATCATTACGTTGTACACCTGAAACTAATACAAAATAATACTGACTATAAGCTGCAAGTACAAAATGAAATTGAAAAAATTATCAAAAGTGATCAGGAAACTGTTTAATACATTCATCACACATTTGCATGTATCAAAAGTGTTGAGGAAACTGTTCAATACGTTCATCAAACATTCACACTTATTCTCATGTGACATCCCTGACGCTGTCAAGGAGATGGTAACGTGCTCTTAAGAGCACAGACTGGACAGAGTCCCTGGGTTTGTGTCCGTCTTCTGTCTCTTTCTAGCTGTGTGGCCTTCGGCAAGCTACTTATCTTCTCTACACCTCAAAGTCTCCATCTAAAATGTGGACAGCGCTTACCTCATAAAGTTAAGTACAGGCTAGCATTTAGGACAGTGAACTACTGTTATTGTTTGCCCACTTTTCAGCTGGTGTGTTGGACTTCTTTAGGTAGACATGGTGAAGAAGGCAAGTTAAGGGATATTAAGACAAAGTACCAGCATAAGCAAAGGCATAAAGGAATATCGGGTGTCATGCTATCTCCGACACTTGAATCTTTTCAATATTTTCATGTGTTTTATAGAACAAAGAACAATGATTTTGTGTGTTGTTTTCTATTGATATATCACGAAATCCATTTAAACTCTAATGGAAAAAAAAAGAGTTTTAATAAGTTATCAACATTGACAAGTCATCAACATGAAGTTTTCTTGGTCTTTGTGTGACACTGTCCTCCTGGGTCTAGGAGCTCCCAGGTTGTGATGCCTTTCACCTATAATGAGACTGTATAGGTGATGTACCAGGTGGGATCCAAAAAATACCAGCATTATATTCTGGAGGGCGGGCGCCTTGTAGTAGGTTTCCCCTGCTAGGTGAGTGTTCTGGGAACACATTTGTATCAGTGTGCCAGCTGACATTGTTGTGAGGGCTGTGTCAGGCTTCAGTAAAATTTTTTGAAATCTCAATGCAGTTGCCCATTTCATGATGGGTGATTTACAAGTGCACCTGCCCACACCATGCTGAGTGTTCATCAGTTTTTGACCAAAAATGGCATGACCCCTGTGCCTCACCCTCCCTAGTCACCTGATTTTACCCCTAGAGATTTTTTTTTGTTTCTCCAGATGCAAAAAGTCCTCAAAGAGAAACATTTTGCTGATGAGGAAGAGGTGAAACAAAAACAAAAGCACTAAAAGGCATCAGAATCAATGAGTTCCAAAAATGTTTTGAGCAGTGGGAAAAAGTCTCGATAGGTGTGTTGTGTCAGAAATAAACGCAGTACTAGGAGTTTCATGGAGGGCCGCAGGGCACCTCAGGGCTCATCTAGTTCAACCCCTGCATTCACAGAGAGGCCTTCTAACTTTGGGAGTTTCAGAGTGTTCCTTGTAATTTGTTTTAAAATGTTCCAACTCAACCCAAGAGTTGATGGATCAGCAAGATCTCGAGCACTCTACTCCACTTGACCCAGGCATGGTGTCCGAGAATGGGCTGAGGCATTTTATGAAGGTGGAATTCCACAGCATATATTTGAGAGCCATTTGTCTAATGGCAATCAGCCACCTCTTCCTCCCCTCACCAATATCCTGAACCTGTCTTCCCAGAGCTTTGCTTTACCTAAGTCACCTAACGTCTCTTAGCATCTCTGGGTCTCAGTTTCTTCATATGTAAAATAAAAGTGCCATTTAAAACATATTTTCCAGAATAAACATTTTGTGATTCCTTTTACAGGACTATATATTGACTCAAAGAGCATACTTTCCTGAGACAAAATATTTTACAACTATAGAAAATCACCACCCCCATAATCACTATTATTGAAAAATAGCCCAAGGGGTCAGCACACAGTCTTAGCCAGACACAGGATATCGCTCAGGGCTCTTCACTCCCAGACCTTGACAAGCCAGGTGCACTCAGAATAGGTACTGGCTTCAAAAAATAAAAACACAGGTGCTAACTCAGGTAAGAAGAGATCCAACAGATGAGCTTATGCAATTCTACAAACAAAACATTTCAATACTTCTCAGTAAAATTTTCAAAGCTACTTTTAACATCATCTTCTCTGTGATATCTTCCCAATTTGCTGCAGTCCCTGATCTTTCCCCATGGCCCCACAGTCCTTAGTGGCCAGACCTGTGATTTTTACCTATGGTTGCTCATCAGAATTCTCTACTTGGGGGAAAATGGAGGGAAAAAATCCCATGACCTGTATACCCATCCTCAGAGATTCTGATTTAATTGACCTTGAAGTGAGACCCTAGGTAAATATCCTAAATACTCCCCCAGATGAGCATAGTGTGAAGCCAAAGTTGATTGCCACATGAATTGGCTCCAAAGTGGGGTGCATAATTAATTCATCAGCATGCTTAAAAAAAATAGAATGTAATTTTATATTTTTATCTCACTCTTTTTAAATTCTTTATCATTTATAGCTTGAGTATATTAGTATATATTAGTATAGGTATAACAAATTAGTGCAAAAGTAAATGTATCATTTATAAACAAACACACATTTATCTGGTGTACACTCTAAAACAAGGGTTTTCTGATAGAAGTATATCCTCCGAAGTTTGAATCTAAATAATTCCTTGGGTCAGTAGCCGTTCCTACTAAGTAGGTGTTTCTTTGACTATAGTCTTGGTCTGCTCTTAGCTAACTTCTATATTGTTATTTGCCTTTCATTTGTGCCTTATGTCTAGTCCCCCAATGTAGGTTTTAAATGCCTTTAATGCAATGATTATTTTCTGCTTTTTACTGATCTCCATATTTCTTGGCATGGTATATGATCCATGGCTGTTCAACTTTGGCCAAACCTTAGCGTCCTATTCAAGAAACATGAATAATAACAGTACCAAATTCATAGGATTGTTATGAGGATTAAATATGAGACAACTCATACCTAGTCTTTAACATGTATTATGGACTCAGTGAATGGGATTTATGTTTTTGCTTGCTTACTGGATCGAATTCCTATATCCTATACATATGGAAGGCAGACACCACGCTAGAAAACAAGGATAAGACACGGCTTCTGTTTAAGGAACTCATAGTCTCACAATGACACCGCTACCCACACATTCAAACATTCGATCCTAAGGACACATAGTAAATGCTCACACTGACATATGCATACAGTCCTATGAGAATATAGCTGAAGGAGTGATTGATTTTTCCTAGTGCTTGAAGCATAAATAGGAGTTTTTGTGTAGACAAGGAATTGGCATGTGCTTGGAAGAATAGCATAAACAAATGCATGGAGCACTGGCTCTCAAAGTCTTGGGGCCAGGGAATCCCTGAAACCATTTTAGTCGGTCCATGTGGAAAAGGTAATGACTCTACTAATAGTTGGATACTATCAGCTTTTTTCCCTTGTATTCCTTCACAAAGTATAGTGGCATTTTCCAGAAGCTATGTGACTTGGGATTTTCAACAGATTAAATGTAAAAGCAGCTATGAGAATCCAGCTGTCATCCATTAAAGATATATATAAAAATGTAAAACAATGCCTCTCTTTTCACTGTTTCTTTGTTTCAAAAAATATAGTTTCCTGATAAAAATATGGTATGTCAACATGTAATGGCTTATTATTTTTAAGTAAGTTAATGGATATTAAGATATATATCAAGATATATATTATATACATATTGTTAATATATAAAACCATCATAAACAAAAGCTCTTTGAGGTCCTCAAAATTTTTTTAAAGTTAAAGTCATTTTGAGACCACTAACATTAAATTGCATGGTGTGTTCAAGGAATAAATGAATAAATGAATACATGCAGTTTGCTGCCTCCAGTTCTTTTTGGAAGTAGACAGAGTATAAATTATAAATATATACATCATACATTCATATACAATGAATATGATTATTATATTCTCTCAGCTCATGAATAACAAATAAAATACACCGGAATGCTGAAAGGGTTAATCGGAATTTATTGGTAATTTTTGGAAAGGAGGAGGGAGTAGATTTAGTTTATCCAGCAAAAGTCATCGCATATAAATTTGCAAACTAAAATACTCCCTGGGCTGAGGTCATGTGTTTAATTTTAGCAAGTAGGGTGAATGTGTTTGGGTCGGTATTTATACTAAGCAGTGGGCTGAACTGGAGATGGGTTTGACAGTGGAAATAGTGATACAACCTTTATTATTTTCAATGCAAAAAAATGAACTATTAATGTGATGTTCTGGTTGAGAATTTAAACTCTCAAAAAATCTGGAAATTCAAAGTCATGGTACCCATAGCAACCATAACTCTGCCCCCTTGCATGCCCAGTGTGGAGTATTTTGTATTGCAGTACATGCTGTGAAATCTATGCCTAAATGTGCTATATAGCAGAGTTACAGTTGCTGTGGGAACTGTAACTTTGAATTGCCTGCCTTTTGTGTCATTAAACTTTCAGCTGAAGTATTGCATTAAAGGATTTTTTTCTGCTGCTGCATTTCCTCATTTAAAAAAATTGATTGTGTATATTTTTTAAAGGATGTAAATGATGTTAGCCCTAAGTGGAAGAATAATATGTTCTTATTTCCAAGATATATGCACTGATATAGCATTAGTGAATTACCACATTTACATATTTCAACCTGCAATAACAAGTCATAAAATAATCCTCTATTATATAGCACCTTTAATCCTGAAGACTCCCATCACACACATAGACACAGTCACCAAACCACCTTGAATGAGAAAACTCAATAAATATTTAACATCACCCAACAAAATTATACAGTGCTTTAAGACAAGCAGTAAGGAAGAAAGGCACTGTTATCCAGTGATCAGAACACAAGCCAAGGAGTGGGAAACTTCATTCTTACTTGTGTGATAACATCGTCTCTCTCCTGACCTTGAGGCAATGAGTTGAATCCCTCACAACGCTGGGTATCCCATTTTCCATATCTGTTTACTGAGGAACTATTTCGAGGGCCAATGACAAGAAAAGCCTTCAAAGGTCATTTGATTGTGTCTACTACTCCCAACCAAGGAATGGCAACATATTCAAGAACAGGCAACTTCTACTCCAAACTGCCACTACAAAAGGCAACATAGCAAATGTTTTAGGCTTTGAGGGCCACATGGTCTCTGTCCTAACTACTCAGCTCTGCCATTTTAGCCATAGACAATATATAAATGAACGAGCCTGGGTGAGTGCCAATAAAACGTATTTATGGACAGTGACATTTGAATTTCATATAATTTTTATATTTCATGAAATATTATTCTTCTAGTGACTGTATTCCACCATGTAAAGCATAAAACCCATTCTTAACTCGTGGGCTGTACACCATGGGTGGCAGGCTATGCAGCATGCCACCTCTGCTCCAGAGGTTTGGGTTGCATGCCGGCTCAAGCGGCCTTCAGACAGAGGTGTGCTTCTAAATATTTAACTGGCTCCCCACCCCCCAAATGTACATACCTGTTTGTTTACACAGATCTAGATGTGGACATATACGTGTGGCATATGAGTTCATTACACATTTTGCTTATATACAAGAAGTGCACATAAATGTACAAACAATAATAAAATATACAGCCTTCTCCACTGGGAAGGCCACACAGCCAATCCGTCCTCCCTGAGTGTTTTTGTTACCTATGCGCTGCACTCCTGTGTCCGTAGCTCACCTATGACTGTGGTTAGCAGACGAGGCCCGTTCCAACCTGAGCGTTGGCTGATATTTCCCTTGTATTAAGAAGTAAAACAAAAGTGGCAAAAACAAATATGTGTCCCAGGACTTTCCCTCTTTTGTCAATGATATGAACAACCTCTTTGCTAAATCAGATAATAGTTTTCAAATATTGCTTCAATTTTTTGTACTGTTCACAGTATAATTGACTACAGACTTGAAAAACATTTAAGTTATATTTGTGTATTAGGGCTCTCCAGAGAAACAGAACCAATAGGGGATATATGTGTGTGTGTGTGCGTGAGTATATATATATATATATTCATTTATAATATAAATAAATAAATATTTATATATGTTCATTTATCATATAAACATATATTTGTTTATAATATATTTATAAACTGTTTATATTATAAACAAATATATTTATATATAAATATAAATAAATATTGGGCTGCCATGGTTTATGGCAGGCTAAGACGTCCCAATATCTATAGTTGGTTCCCAGGAGACCCAGCAGAGCTGATGTGTATTTCCACTCTGCGCCCAAAGGCCTGAGACCCAGGAGAGACTGTGTTGTAAGTTCTAGTCCAAAAGTTGGCAGACTTGAAACCAATGAATAGTCAATGTTTCAGTTTGATACCAAAGCCTGGAGGGGAAAAAAAACCAAAACGTTGTCCAGATCAAGTAGTCAGGCAAGAATTTCCTCTTACTCAGACTTTTTGTTCTACTCAGGCCTTCGACTGACTGGATAAGGCCCACCCACATGGCAGGGCAGGGGGGCAGCCAACTTGCCTTACTCAGTCTCCTGGTCCAAATGTTAATATTATCCAAAAACATCCTCACAGGCATATCTAGAATTTGACCAAATCCCTGGGCATCCCATGGCTAGGCAAGTTGACACATAAAATTAACCATCACAATTTACAACATTAACATCTTCTCCATCACTTTCTTAAGTCTAAGCAATCAACAACACAATAAATCAAGCACTGATTTGTAATGTTTGCTGAGTTCCATGGTCTAAATCAGGGGTGTCAAACTCATTTTCACCGGGGGCCACATCAGCCTCGTGGTTGCCTTCAAAGGGCCAAATGTAATTTCAACTCCTTAACAGTTAAGGAGTAGTTACATTTATACAGCCCTAAAATTATTTTGGCCCTTTGAAGGCAGCCAGGAGGCTGATGTGGCCCCTGGTGAAAATGAGCTTGACGCCCCTGGTCTAAATACTCCCACCACAGCCAATTTCCAGCTACCGGTGCAATGCCAACGGCCAGGTTGGGAAGAGATGTGCAATAGCACGCCATTACATTGCACTGCAACCATAAAAATATGAAAGGTAAAAATAATCTCAAGAATACAGATAATAGTAAAATAACTAGAAAGTGATGTTTAAATATACATTATCCTTATTTTTAATTAACTTAATTGCAATTTTTAATAATTTAATGTTTAATAATAGATGTGTTTAATAGCCAGCTTGCAAAATTTCTGAAAATATAACTGTCAGCTCTAGTGAGCCTATGAGAGCTGGTTGTAGCACAGTCTGCGAGTTGCATGTGTGAGCCCTGAGTGAGGCTCGTCTGGTACCCTGCCTTCCTTGTGAAAGGCCTGGCCAATTTCATTTTGGCTAAAGCTTATTGATGATGAGAACAGGAACAATCTCACTATTCTTCTTGGTATTAGATTTCCTCTAAAGTACTCAGATCTCTTTATACCCTTAGTGAATTACTACATTTACATATTTCAACCTGTAATAACAAGTCATAAAATTATCAGTCTGTGGCATGACAAAATGTAGGTGGAAGCAGCCAAGGGACTTGTTGGCGCTTTCATGGGCTTGGTTGACGACCTAGCACAGGGGGCTGCCGCTACACAGATGACCAGTCTGGATAATTCTGCCACAATTATCTGAGAAATTTCAACAAAGCCGGAATTAGGGTTTGAATCCTGCAGATAATTATAGCCATGGACAAGGAGACATGGAAAATCAGTGAAGAATGGTCCCCTTGACTTTCAGTCTAGTGATTTACCTACCATACCCACTCTACTTCTAAGTAATGAGTTACTTAATGCTTGTCAAGTAATTTAAGATATAAATCACCAAATACCAGGCATCATTAATGTCCATTTGAAACTGCACAGCAAAATTTTTAGTAGGCAGTACATGAGTTCCCCAGTGGAGCCAAGACTTTATGTCTGTACATTTCTTGTCTTCTTTTCTAAAAATCAGGTATGGCAAGATGTTTTAATAACCTCAGATGGCTGGGACCTCTGTTTTTGAAATGATCTAAGATAGCTGTTCCCAGCAATCCCTTTAATATCCAGCTAGGGGTCAATTGATCAAATTCATTATTAATATGTGGATCACAAATAAGTCTGAAGAACAAGAAGCCTATAGGTCAACACCACGCTCCCCCCAGCACTCACCGCCTCAGACAGGATGGTATGGCATTCTGCATGTAAGGACAAGGTCACAATTTAGTCAAAAGTCGTATCTACACCACTGCAGTGCATGCAATTTAAAAAAAAAAAAAAAAAAGGAAAAAAAAAGATTAGTTATTCCCAAACTAAATAGCTCATAAATGTCAAGGGCACTCGAAGGCAATGAATTGTTAAAATTAAAGGGTATTTGGGTGCATTTGTGATTGGGGTGAGGGAGTGGGACTAGGGTTTAATTTACAAACAAATTAGAAAAAACAGACTCAACATTGCTATTGTAACTGGAAATGGCTTGGACAAATTTAATCCAACTTCCCTGAGAATATTTGATTAATCTCAGGCCTAGGAGGAAAATCAAGATAAGATAGGAAGTCTCCACCTCTAAGGGCAGAGGAACTTGGGGCCTCCCATGCCCACAAAGGGTATCATGTGACCCGCCTCCCCCAGGGTGCATTTCTCGGCGTCCTCTGCTTATTTCCTGGTTGTGCCTTTAAATCCATGAGAAATTATGTCCCAGGCTACTGGCCATTACTGCCTGGACCCGAATTGGAGATGTTACCCCCATTATAGCCCAGGAGAGGCGACAAATAGGAGGAGCCCCAAATTTAAGATGTAGCTCAACCTTTGACCACTAGAGGTCTCCTGAAAAGCAATGACCCGTGTAACCCGGTTTATCCTCCTTCAAACCAACAGACTTGTTGCGCTAAGACTTGGCGAGCCTGCTCTGCTGGAGGCCTCCTTATTAATAACGCCACCCACCCCCACTGCTCACTATGGCGCCAGTCTTACCAGGGGGAGGGGACTAGGCTGTGGCTGACCCTCAGACGGTGCTAGCTTTTCAATCCACGAGTCAGTCTCTGACTCTGGAGCTACCCCTGTGAACCCCACTTCTTGACCGAGCAGGACGGGAGAGAGCCCCTAACTCGAGGTCCCCAGGTGGGCATTACGGAGTCCTACCAACTCACAACGATGGACTAGCCAAAGGACCAATGTGCAGAATCACCTAGCATCGGATCCACCAACAGAATTCACCCGCCCCGCGCTTCGCCCCACTCATTCCTCCTCGCCCACCCCCCGCTTCACCTCCTCCCTCTGCCTCGGGATCGCCAAAGTGATCCGAGTTAAACCGGTGGAAGAACGTGAGGGAATCATTCACCGGCCCTGTTCTGATCCATGCGGTATTTTCTGGAAAATTTTGCGGCTTCTAGCTGGAAAAAGAAAGAAAAAAGGAGCGGGCGGGGGCCAGTGGAGGGGGAGCAAGAAAGGAAACAGCCAGGTTGAATTCCCAGTCTTTATCAAGCAATTCGCTCACCAATGAGAGAAAGCTGCAGTGGCAGATTCGAGCCACATGCGGTAGTATGTAGCAATTAGTAGATAAAATGCTGACTAAAGTGCTAAAACATGAAGTATTATTGTAGCCAAGGTCAAAAATGCTTCAGTTGTTTTTTGCAATTTGGGGGAGGGTGAGGCCCAGAGGTGCGCAGAGAGGTTTGAATTTTCGAAATGGTAGCCTTTTTTCTTCAAAATGTACTTTTTTTATGATCCTGTTTATTATAGTCCAATCTGCCTAATTATGTCACTGCTGGTTTTTGCAACTAACTTAATCCTCCTGATCCTTTGTGAAACGATTCATAGACATTGAATAATGTGTCCACTGCTCCCTTACCCCCTTGAGAGGTGAGGCTGATTTTTAATTTTTTACCTTTTAAATAAGCCACATAGCTTAAAGCAAAGCAGCAGAAATATATATGTGGGTATAGGCTCCTATGTTTCAATATAAGAGCCCAGAACTAGTGAGTCATATAAACACACACTGCTTTTTTTTCCCTCCACTCCTCTTTTATATACAGTAAGTCCCAAATACAAGCTTTTTAAAAAATAGATAAATAAAGCAGTTGCTTTCATGATTATAACTGTCCGGAATGGATTGTCTTCTTACAACATTCAATCTGTTTATGAGTATTTACTTTACATTAGCCCAGGGACCCTGCACGGCAGGAGTTCGCCTCTATTCCCCTGGGTGTCGGTGTCTCAAGTCTTACATCTGCTCTGTGATTGATGGAGCCTTGAATCCACGTTATTACTCTCTCACAAGCAGAAATCAAACAAGCTATTAACTACATTACTTCAAAGAACTGTTTCAATTCAAACTCCTTATCTTAATTGAAACTTTCTTTGTATGGATATTCGCTACACAGATAATTTACAGGTGCCTATCAAGCATCGTATTAAAGAGACAAAATAGAGGGTGGGGTTTTTTGTTTTGTTCTGTTTTATAAACACACACTATTGTGATCTATGATTTTAAAAGCTATTCACAGTGTTGGACCCGAGGTTTGATTTATTGCATTTTATTATGTTCGGGGGGGGGGGGTGCTGTAAAAAGGGAGGGGAGACACCCCGGTGATTCAGTTTGGAAATTTAACATTCATCTGATTACAAGACTGCAGATATTCAAAAATATTCAGACCTAGATTGTTAACATCACAAAAACCTTATCACGAGTTTGTGAGAAGAGAGATTACTCAGCATGCAGTCTAGTTCAGCACCTACCTTGAAGAGACAGAGAAACAAGGTTTCTAATTAGATAAAGCCCTTTACAGACACTTAAAGACTTATAGCACCCAAAAACGGTAGAAGCTGCTTAGATGCTGTAAAAAGCCATGTATTTTTTTGAGAAATTTAATATACAATTGAGGAATACCCTCAGGCATTCTGCTGAGGTTTCGTGCATAAATGATGCTGCATTGGTCATACAGGAAACTGACTCAGAGTCGATCTTGTATATGATCTTGTCAAAATACTGCAACTCAAGTTTTTAAACATAGGATTACTTGAACTGAATATATATATTTATGCTAACAGGGCAGACTAACTAAAGCCTTAGGCATCTCTCATGTAGTTAAAAAATATGTAAAATGCCCTTCAGTCAAGTCCATTCATATGTTAAAAAATGAACAAAATGGGTTATTCTAATCAAATGCCTGCAGTATGCATCCTAAAGTTAAAAAAGAGAGAGCAGGAGAGCTGTAATTTCTCTTTGTAACCCATGTTTATAAAATAGAAAGATCAGATGAAATTTCAAGGAAGATAATTAAAGAGTGATGTGCAAGTCATAATTTGGCTAATGCAAAAGCTGGGAGACTGTGAATTGTTATATTGTTCTCCTTCATGATGCAGAGTTGTGATGTTACTTTAAATTATTAAAATAGTTTTCGACATCTTTCAGAATACCGGCTGTTTGGCATGGGTTTTATTACTTATTGTAATTGGAGGATCTGCCATTTTCTTTCGTTTATCTCTGTGTGTATAGAAAAGAGATAGATCTTGCCTTTTATTACTTCCCCATGTTCTGAATCAAAAATGTGGTTTAGATAATGTTAAGTGCCCTAATTCCTACTGCAGCGGACGCAGACATCCTGAAAAGGCATAAAAATACACACAGAGGGTCCTTCCACCTCAATCACTGAGTATGAGGCATTTGTGCTCTGCCGGGTGCATTAACTTCAGCCATGTGAATATAATTTTCATTAAAGTAATCCTGTTTCAACTAGATGCTGTGACTAGAGGTGAAACGTTGCGAAAGCGTTAAAAATAGCTTACTAGTAATTTCAACATCCTGTAATTTTATCACAGATCAAGTTTCAACTGTCATACTATACAGACCTTATTCCCCATATAGCACATGTTTACTTTTTTAGCATGCCAGACCCACTTTGGAAAGATTGGTGCCAATATAATAAAATCATCGGGGGTGGGGGTGCTGGAAGGAGTGGGAGGAGAGCGCGGAGGGGGGCGGAGGGGGAGCGTGGGGGAAGCGAGTACACCATTTTACATCAACACTGCGAAAATGCAATCTAGCCTGGCGGAGGACCGGCAGCTGGGTCGGAGCGAGCGAGGGCTTTGCAGTCTCTGCCTGTTCCTTGTTCTGTCGCTCTTAAGTTTCTCTGTGTTTGCATAATAGCCGTGCATGCAAACCTCGCAATTCTCCAGGGCTCCAGAACAATAAATATACACATTTAAAGCCTTTATTGTCTTACGGTTCATGCCCCCGGTTTTCAACAGCTTAATTTCTGGTTGTATTTAACTAGTTTGCAAATTGATTTTTTCAGTTTCAAACTATTATTGAGGAAGCTCCCCTCCCTTTTTTGGCGGGGGAGGGAGTGGGGGTGGGGTAGGAGTCGGTATATTATTCCTGTAGCGCTGGGTTATATAAACACATTATCATTTGAGAGCGCCCTTGGCGTCCATCAGCATTGTAAACACGTACTAGTGTATATACTTCAAAATTAAAGAATGCACACGCAGAACTGGGAGCCTGAATTCATATTCCGAGCAGACTCGCTGCTTGCATTTATTGATTTATCATGCATCGTTTATTGTTCCAGTCCCTAAATGCAGTCGCTGTCCGTTCAATATTGTTTGCAAAATCCTGAGATGTGTGTGCACTGCTCACTTGTCTTTCTGTTCTTTTATTTATTTATTTATTTATTTATTGCTGAGTATTTTTTTGCGAAGCGAACAAATGCATTAATATTTATATGTTTATATAATCGATAACCCACTTTTCCCTTCCATGTAAATAGGCATCAAAAGATAATTTAACAGATTAGTTCTCGAAAACATGGCAGTGAAGAAGCGTAATTTAACTATCAAACAAATCTACATGTCTAATAACAGCAAATCTGCTAAGGAGCATTAGAAAGAGGAGCAGCGCCCCGGAATCTCTGCAGGAAATGTTCTTTATATTAGACATATACAAGCAGGTCCTGTCAGATGCACAGCGGAGCTCGCCAACTCTCGTCTCCTCCAAAAATCTCATCATACGACACCCATAGACAACAGAGATTGGGAAGAGGGAGATCTCATCTTCATACAGTTTTAGGGTGGATTTTATTTTTACAAACGTTCCTATATGTTTTTTGCCTTGATCCATCCGCTTCCCGCCGAGATCGGAAGAAGCCTTTCTCTCGGTTATGAATTTGATCAACACACATTTGGAGGGAAACCTGTACAGTTTTGACAGGAGCTGAAAATTGAGTCGTCAGAGAAATATTAGGACATATTTTCAATCATTTTTATGCCGAGAGGGGGGAAAGAACTCAGTTTTATATTGAGACATTACGCCGGCTGAAGACAGAGAATGTTTTTCCCTGCCAGGACCTGATGCAATCCATTCAAGCCAACAAGTTTGGAGAGAATGTTGAGTTCAATCAATTCAGAACGTCGAGATGGAGCCCAACTCACTCCAGGTATTTCGCTCTCCTCCGCTCCTCCGATCCCGGCACCCCCCGGCACCCTCCAGCCCCTCAGCTCACCCACACCTCTACACCCACCCACACCCCCCACAAACTTTTCACCAAACTTTTACCCTCTGCATCCCCCCAAATCATTTTTATTGTTTAAAAAAAAATCCCGGTACTGATCATACATACATAATGTAATTTTACCGCCTCAGATGGAGAGGTAGGGAGAGGTGGCGGTGGGGGGAGGGGGGCGGAGGTTTTTTTTTTTTTTTTTTTTTTTTTTAAGGGAGGCAAAAAATTTGTGGGCTCTATTATTTCTACACCCTGCTTTATATCTGTTGGCTCTTCTGTATTAAGAGTGTGGATGTCTGTGTGTAAATGTGTCTGGAAATAGATGTTTGTGCTCTGATGGCTACGTTATTTATTTGGTGCTTTTTTTTTCCCCCCTGCAGTGGGTCGGCTCACCGTGTGGCTTGCACGGACCTTACATTTTCTACAAGGCTTTTCAATTCCACCTTGAAGGCAAACCAAGAATTTTGTCCCTTGGCGACTTTTTCTTTGTAAGATGTACGCCGAAGGACCCGATTTGCATAGCGGAGCTGCAGCTGCTGTGGGAAGAGAGGACCAGCCGGCAACTTTTATCCAGCTCGAAACTTTATTTCCTCCCAGAAGACACTCCCCAGGGCAGAAACAGCGACCATGGCGAGGTGGTAAACTTGTATCTCCCTCTCTTCTTTCTTGATTATTTTTTCTCTAGTAATGCTTATTACAGGGCAAGCTTGAAAATACTGTATTCACTTCTGCAGGCGAGCAGGATCGACTCCTTTTTTAAAGGGGTAGCGCCACTAGCTGGGGCTCGAGTATTTTGCCATTGTCAGAGTTTGGCTGTCAGCTTTACAAAGAAGATCCAACTGCTGATTTTAGTCAAGATCAAATAACTTGTTCGAGAAGGGTTTTGTTCAAGAATGTGTGTGTGTGTGTGTGTGTGCGCGCGCGCGTGTGTTCGCGTGCTTTCCTGCTACTGCCCCTTCAACATCACATGCTTTTTATATTTTTTGCCTTTTGAAAATTTACCTTCGCGTCTGGCTCGGTCTTGGCTGGGTGGATTTCTTTCGGTGGGTTTCGATATTGTTCACGTTTTTGTTATTTTTTTTAAGTAAGTATTTGATATGTTTAAGAGGGCGGAAATTACGAAATGGAGGCAGAGTGAGATCAAAAGCTATTGAGTTGGCAAAGACGTGTTGAATAAAGTGATAAATGACAGGTACTGGAATAATACATTCAAATAACTTGCAGATCTGCCCGGGCGGATTTCAAAGCGGTCGTGTAACCGGCACAAACACGTTAAGCATTAACAACTATCTCTCGCCCCCACCCCCTCCCCCTCGGACAAGCCATTTGATGTTCTAGTTTTCAATTACTCCACGCCAAGTGGACGTCTTCCAGCCCGATCTGCGGGGATGTGTGGGACGGGGACCGGGAAGGGAAGGACAGAGGGGTGTGTGCTCGCCCACTGACCCTGAGGGCTCGGCGGTCTCCGTGCCCAGACGGCGCTCCCGGGGAGGGTGGGGAGGGACCGCGGCTCCCCGGCACGTTTCTGGGAGGCCGCGGGGCGCTCGCCGCGCTCCCTGGAGGACGCCGGAGGTGAGCCCGCTGTCACCGGGCGCCGGGCGGCCGCCTCCCTTCGGCTCGGTCATTTTCCTGTGTGACCGCAGTTCTGCGGGCTCCCGGTGTCAGCAGACCGACCTCAGCGCCCGTGCTACCTACCAGGGGAACTATTTTGGGGGAGTCCGTGCCCAATGCGCTGCGGGGAGGGAGGGCACACCACCTCCTGGCAAGGCTTTGTGTTGCCCAGGCGAGAGCAGGATAATCAAACAGAGACTTTTGAGGGCAGATAGCCCTGTGCCAGGCTCTTGAGCTTTCGAGGTAGGTGTAAGGATCTTTTTGTTAAATGAATGGTTCCCCGTTTAACTCATCCCGGACGGAGCTCGGAGCTGTCTGCCAGTCCTTCCAGAATTCCTTGGTCTGATGGAGTTGATTGTACTTTTGGCATCGTCAGTTCACTCCCTCTCGCCAGGATCGAATTACCCATCAGTGGTCTTTGCCGGTTAATTACGGGAGTTCGTCAAAACGTTCGCCTTCGGATCAGCCTCTTCGGAAATAAGCCCCGCCCTCCTCTCCGAACGCCCCCCCC
>PVJI01009253.1:0-51460 GCA_004026765.1 Micronycteris hirsuta
TAAAATACAGCATTCATTTGTGTGAAGGTAGCAATAATCTCCTGAGGCAAGAAAAATAGGAGAGCTAAGACTAGAGACAAAAGAATATTGAAAAAGTGAGCTAGCTTCTGCAGTGGCTTTTATTTGGGATCTTTTAATGACTCTTTGCACAGACAGGTGACAGAAAATCCAATGGAAACTCCTGGATGACTGCTGTGCTATAAGCAGAGATTCAGAGAGCCTTCGAGTACATGGCTAGTGTGGCCAAAACTGGGGCATCATGGTCACTAGGCTAAACACCTGAAAGGAAAAGCATCTGAATAGCAAACAGTTCATAAAATGAAATTTGAAGTTTGGTTCCTACTCCACATAGAAGACATCAGAGTCCTATTTGAAAACCCTGTAAGGACAGCGGTGAACATGAAGTAGACTAAATTTTTCAGGGTTGCAACACAGCAGTGACTGCACACAGTGCCTTGTTGAAGTAAGGTGATCAGCTACCAATCTTGCTACTCAACAGAGGCAGAGAATTATCTTTTATTTAATGTCTAGCATTAAATAAAATAGTTACTTAGCAAAACAAAGGAAGAGGAGAGCAAACAAACAATGGGGGCACACCCACTGTTGATCCAGATATCGGCACTCCTCTCAAGACCTTTAAAATGATTGATTGATCTGCTCAAGAACATAAAAATGGAAAAAAATAAACTAAAATCTGTAAAATTTAACCAGCAAATTGAAATCTACAAAAAAAGGAATCAAATGGAAATTGCAGAAGAAAAATAACACAAATCTAAAATTAAAACCTCACTAGATAAATTTAACAAAAAGATTAGCAAAAGGCAGGATTAGTGAATTAAGGTAATCAGTAGAAAATCTGCAAGAGTTTCTCTATATCACCTTTGCATTTAACCAGGGCCATGCGTCTCTACTGAGGTCAAGCAAATAAACGCTAGTATGACCCCTGAATCCCTCTTCCCTTCTATGATAGCTTCAGAAACACGTGGTCCCAATGGCATACCCCCAAAAAGGTAGTTTCCATCCACCTGAGTCCCTAAGTGATTCTATCACATGTCTCCCCAACCCCATAGGCCTTTGTGGGACATGAAACCTATGAAGGCAATTAAACCTCTTTGTGTAAGTCACTGAAATTTTGTTTGCATTTTTTTCCTGTTTTGGCAGTACTTAAAGCTTAACTTAGTAAATATACCTATGTTTTCATACAAAGTTAATGGATAAAATCTAACGATTCTGCCTCATCTTTTTCTCAAAAAATATAACACTAACTCCCAAGTTTAGAGCTATAAGCTAAACTAAGTTGCTCATAATATTCGACAACCAACCACATATTTGCATATTAAATCACATTTTTGTTAGCTGGTATTAGTAAAAAGGTTTTGTTGGTAAAGGATTTTATAAATTCTCTACTACTGTAGTAATGTAGCAAAGACTTGGTCTGGCCCTTGATTCTGATCACAGCAACATTATTAAAATTACTGCCCCCAAAGTTGGTATCTATGTAAAAGCTAAACTATTCTGATATATACATTTATAGGTACAAAATGAGAAATTTACCCATGGTTAATTGGCCCATGAGGATTACTTTTTGTCAATAATATGTAATAGAAATAAATACACCTTTGGGGGGAGGGGTAAATATTAGCAGGTGTTTTATTTAAAAGTCAAATTTTCCCCTTCAGAACCTACCAAAATGTGAAAGCCAATTACATCCCCAGAACATAAGACAGCGTGGATGCCTCAGAGCTCCTTCCTAACTTCATTGTATTTAAAGGCCATCCATCTACAGTCAGGGTGTTAGATCTGAAGTCCAAGGAAGGATGGCATAGTGAATTGGTATTCACTGAACATAATTTTTGGAGTCTAATTGCCTCAGTTCAGATTATGTCTCTGACAATAACTGATATAATCGCTTAGACTTCTTTATATACCCTTTTCCTCATTTTCCTCTATTCCTTAATATGGAGTTAATAGTACTGGATCACAGGGCTGTAAGAAGTAAATGTGACAACATATGGCACGAAGTAAATGCTCAATGGCTGCTAGGAGTAGTAGATCTACCACAATGCACTCGTATACTAAAAAGTCTGTGTCTCAGTACCACATAGTCAAGTAAACTAGTTCAAGAAAGAAGCCTCCAGCATTGCAGTAAGTGATAGGAATTAATACACACGGTGGTACCTAAAACAGAAAAGATGATCATATATCAGAAAGTGACTTGTACTGATGATATGGAGATTGCTACCTCCCCTAGACAGCTATTTGTCCCCCCACGGACTGTAAAAGTAACTTACAGTTCTCTCACTGCCATCAAAGTCCAAGACAATGGCTAAAATTCACGGATAGCATAAGTAAAGAATAACAAAATACAAAATATTTCAAAATAATTTACAATGAACCAGGTATATAAATAAACATTATGTATTCCTTTTGAATCATTTTTTATTGCTGTTTGAATACAGTTGTCTCCATTTTCCCATTACCGCTTTCTCCTGTCCCACCTACCCCCACTTCCTACCCTCAATCCTACCCCTCTTTGGCTTTGTCCATGGGTCCCTCATACATGTTCCTTGATCCTTTCTCTTCTTTCTCCCCTTATCCCCCTCCCCCTTCCCTATGGTTACTGTCAGTTTGTTCATTTCAATATCTCTGGTTATTATTCTTTTTTTTAATCCTCACCCAAAGATATTTACTTCATTGCTTTCAGAGAGAAAGGAAGGGAGACAGAAACATCAATGGGAGAGAGAGAAACATGGATTGGTTGCCTCCCACATGCACTCTGACTGGGAACACAACCTGCAGCCTAGGAATATGCTCTGACTGGGAACTGAACCTGTGACCTGTTGGTTGTGGGACGATGCTCCAACCAACTGAGCCACACCGCTCAGGGTAACATTATTTATTCTTTATTTTCAATAAATATCTATGGGATATCCATGTACCAGAAATTCTTCCAAGAACCTTAGATTAAATTGTCAAACAAACCAAAATTACCTGCTTACCTTAGAAGTCACAAACTATTTGTTACACAGGCCAGACATGATTCAGTGGGAGTAGGAGCTCCACAAGGCATGACTACCACAACATGAGGAATATTGAGGGTAAATTTGGAGGCTGGCTATTTCAGTTTCCCCCCTGGACTA
Source organism: Micronycteris hirsuta (assembly GCA_004026765.1). NCBI lineage: Eukaryota > Metazoa > Chordata > Mammalia > Chiroptera > Phyllostomidae > Micronycteris > Micronycteris hirsuta. Next base: position 3,141 of record PVJI01009253.1, read on the forward strand.
CAGAGATTCCCATTCTTCCCACATGCAAAAGTCATTTCCTCCCAAGGGCCTCAAAAGTTTCACTCCCTTACAGCATCAAAGTCCCAAATCTTACCATCTAAATCAAGCCCAGGTACAAATGAGGCTCCTTGGATTCATTTCTGAGCTCTCAGTATGAAGACCTGTGAACGAAACAGACAAATTATCTGCATCACACTCCCATCATACAATGTTAGGGATAGGCAAAGGATAATCTTTATAAATTGCCCCACTGAAGAAAAAGAAGAGAGACAATGGGAAGCCTGTAGGAGTCACTGGCCCACAGTGACTGAATTCCCATGAGGCGCACGTTACGTGTTCCTTCACCAGGACTAAGGGCCAGGTCATGATTCCCCCTGGTACTTTGCCTTCTGCACTCTGGGCCCTTAATTCTGCCCTTCCAGTCAAACTTTTTGTTTTTGTTTTTGTTACAAAATGTAGTCTATGTTTGCAGCTCAGTGATTTTATCAGTTTGCTTACTGTATATAAAATGATTGGGTATCCAAATTCCCGTTTTTATTCTGTACTGTCTCTGTCTCTTTCAGATCATGTTGGCAGTGTTTCGGCCTGTACAATTCTCTTAAAATGTGTTTGGTCCCTTCGGAATCACACTGGAATTCATTTCATTAGACAAAACCACACATGTAAGCATCTTGAAGATAACACATTTTCTACTTTCTGGTTAAGCTGAGGCTGTGAGAACAAAACCATTTGTAGTAATAAATGTGATTTGCAGAGGAGGCCTCATTGAAAAGATGATAGTTTTGTAAAGAACTGAAAAAGTAATATTATAATACTGATACCCTAATAATGTTCTGCTGTATTTCAGAGTATCATATTTTCAATCACAGAATCAATTCAATTTATTAAGGAAAAGTATAGTTATTGTTGTGTCCAAGGCTGCACATGAAGCTTATAAAAGCCTCCTTCCAAGGATCTGTTGCTCATAGGCCTTCCATAAGAGGATTACAAGTTAGTAGTAAAATGATTGATGCCATTCTTAGTGATCTGTTATTTATTTGTGAATTCTTAATGATTTTTTTTAACATTCAACCAAGGATATGTTTATTGATTTTAGAGAGAGAGGAAGGAAGAGAGAGAGAGAAAACATTGATGCGAAAGAGAAACATCGATCTACTGCTCGTACCTTCCCTTACCAGGGATCGCACCCTCAACCTACGTATGTGCCCCGACTGGGATCGAACCCGGAACTTCTGGTGCTTGAGGCAATGCTGCACTCAACTTAGCCACCCAGCCAGAGCTAACCATTTTTAAAAGTTATTGAGGCCCTGGCCGGGTAGCTCATTTGGTTAGAGTGTCGACCCAAAACACCCACGTTGTGGGTTCAATCCCTCGTCAAGGCACGTGCAAGAAGCAAACAAGGAATGCATAAACAAGGGGAACAACAAATGGATATTTCTCTCGCTTTCTGTCCCTCTTTCTCTCTCTTTAAACTCAATTTTAAAAAGCCATTGAGCTTTTTCTCTTACTTACAAAACAACATCTAATATTTGGTAATATTTGATGCATATAAAATACATGTAAGATATATGTAACAGATGAATATAGTAATAAAGTCAATTTGCTTATTTCTGAGTTTATAAAAATAATATATTACATGTATCCCTCTGAATTTTTTCCCAAAAGTATTGTGTTTTTAAGATTCACTTGTACTGCTTATGTACTTTCTCACTCAATTTTACCTATGTCCAATATTCCAATGGGTAGATAGAGCACAACTTATTTATACTTTCTCTGGTCAATAACTACTTAGTTCCAGTCATTTTTGCATGTTTTAGAGTGATGGTGAGAAAATTCTTGGATAGGCTTTTCTAGGGCAGGAATGAAGTAGTCAAGACACCACGCAGGGTCATAACAATGACTCTAAAAATAGATACCAAGGAATAAATTTAACAAATATTCCATAAGACCTTTCTGTAGACAAACCTAAAACCTTACTGAGACAAATAGGAGACAAATAGAGATATGTACTCTGTACATCAATTGACAAAAAATTTCATCTCTCTTTAATATGTAGATTCATTGCAATTTTAATAAAAATCATACATAGTTTCAAAGACACTTTGACAGCTGAGTTTTGAATATAAAATATAAATATTCAAAAACCTAAGAACAGCTAAGTTACTCCTAATAAAGAAGACTTACACGTTTTGGGAAGTTTCCTATCCGGACAGAGTAAAGTTTAAAAGCATCACATAATCATTATGTATAATAATTACTCTTTTCCTTAAGCAGATGCATCCTTCTGGGGAAAACAAATTTAGTGTCATATGCATGTGGACATCTTAGTCTCACTGTGTATCAAAACTGCAACAAATAGCTATTAAATAATTTTTAGAATATAAATTAATTGTCCCTCTATGGTACTAAATAATTATAGAGTAAAATTATTGAATTAATTATCTGTATGAATTTTAATGATTGTTATCAGAGATATGTGTTTAATTTACAGTAATAATTGACTGATGACATTCTGATGATGTCCCCAAAGACTTTTGAGAATCTGTTCTCTGAGGTGACTGTCAGTTTCAAATTGTGTGGCCTGAGAGTTCTGAATGTCTTTGCTCATACTCCTAGAAGATATGGGAGTAAGAACAAAGCCTAAACTTTATATAAAATACACCATGCCCCATGGAAGCTCTATCATTTTACCTGACTCCGTGATTTGATCTCCTTCCACCATAACTGGATCAGAGTTTGTAATGAAATATTTCAATTTCTCATCTGGCCAATCACAAATTCAATAAAGTTGCTTAATAAAATCCTGTGGGACACACCAATTTGTAGTAAACAGAATTTTCAATAGAATTTAGCTTTTGACTAAATATAAATGTACATGACTATGACACATGCTCAATGGGCTTATAAAAGGAACACAAACACAATGCTTCCCCTAATGGGTTATCCATTTTATATTTTACAATTCCTAGTATTAATATTTGCCTTTTTTGTTCAAAAATATAACATTTTATTTGATTTAATTACTTTCTCTAGGAAGCCTTGTTCAATCCCATAAAGAACTCATCACTCTCTTTTAATCCTGTATGCACATCTATCAGAGCTTTGTAGTCCCTTGCGTGACTGTTTTTTCGAATAGATTGTAATGTCTTGAGAACACAGAAGCCCCCTATTCAGCAGTGTGCGTCACCTAAGGGAGGATGGAGGGCCTTCCTCACAAGGTACATCAAATTTTTGAACTTTTATTTTCACTGCCTCATCAACTATAATATGTTTCCTTTCCCAATCAATTCTTTTAGGAAAAGTAAACTACTTTTACTTTTAAGGAAAAGACCCTGAGTGTTCTTTTTAGAAAATCATTACATGATCTTTTGTTTATGCCTATTTATGATGTATATTATAAATGCTACATTTATAATCCGTGCTACAATACTGAATGTTTCTCCCTGTGTCAAGCATGGTGCTAGGTACCAGGTATACAGACATGAAGAGAGACACGGTCTGCCCTTACATAATTCAAAGACCAATCGGACAGAATGCAGCACAAATAACTGCAGTGCAATACAGTTAGTGCTATGATATAAATAGGAAAAAAGTGATCTGGAAACATATATTTAGTGACTCTTTCTGACTACTTGAGAAAAGAGTCAAAAAAAGGGGGTGTATGAGCTTAACAAATTGATAGATTTTCTAGGTTAATAAGGCCAGAAGCAACTTTTAAGAAAAATATATGCAAAGACATGTAGCCAAGAAAGGATCAAGCAGGTCTAGTGAATAAGGAGCTATTCTTTGTGCTTGGAGCACAGGACATCTGATGCAGAGAGGAGGGAGGTTGCCAAGTCAACCAGTGGAACGGAACAGAATTTAGAAGCACTGTTAAGAAATGTATACTTTATATGTGGCAACATGAATGTAGAAGAAATCTTTAAACAAGGCAGAGACATAACCAGATTTAGCTTTAGGAAAATCATGCTGGTTGCAGGATGAAGATGGATTTGGAGGTGAGGAAAGTTAGGAGGTTTTAATATCTTCTAGAAGAAAGATGAAACATCCTCTCAAATGATGAAGGCATTGTGTCATGCAAAGATTAATTTGGTTGATATTAGTAAAATAGATTCAACCAAGCACAGTGAAAAGAGGAATCAGTAGAATGAAAGAATTAAGGGTGATTTTCTATTTTTTCTGTAGACACTGAAAGTTAGAAGAATCTCTCTAGGTTTAAATATATTTGAGTACCCTAGATAACATGTAGGCAAACATGTCTAGTAGATAAATATGTCTGGAATTCAATAATAAAGTTAGAGATGACTGATTAGAAGTTGTCCACTTGTAACTGGTAATTAAAACCATGAGAGTAGATGAAATCACCCTAAGTTTACATGGAAGTGCTACTGAAAGAGATAGAAGAGTAGACCTTGAGTCATGTACCAATATACAAGTAGTGGCCAGAAGGGAGGGAAAAAGAGCCTGTGAAGAATTCCAGGAAGAATTATCAAAATTAATAACTAGAAGCCCTGAGAGAACAGGCCAATATCAAAAACTGAAAATGCCTCAGGTGAGAGAAGAAGAGCTCAGTTAAATTTGTCAAATAAGAAGACAACTGCCAAGGAGGTTGGAAAGCCATTCAGAGCAGGGCCAGAATCAAAAATACATCTTCAAAGTTTGAGGGGCAGGTGTGGAAGACATAAACTATTTTTAGTAAGAATGGTGCTGAAAGAAAGGAGAGATGTAAGGGCCATAGTTTGAATGAAGATGAATGGAAGGCCTTTTTTTTTTTTTTTTTTTTTTTTGCAACATATAAAGAAGGAACTAAAAGAATAGGTAAAACTGATAGTAAAGAAATAGAGAAGACAATGTAATAAAATTCCTGTGCAAGTGATGGTAGCTGAGATATTGGTGTTATAAGCTTAGTGCCTTGTAACAACAAAACTTACTATTTTACAGTTTTGGAGGTCAGGAGTCTGAAATATGGTTTATGGGGATAAAAATCAAGATGTCAATAGGACTCCTTTCTGAAGGTTACAAGGGAAAAATTCTTTGCTTGCCTTTTCAAGATTCTAGAGGCTACTAGCATTCCTTGGTTTATAGCCTCATCATCCTCCTTCAAAGCCAGCTCATCCCATCTTCAAATCAATCTCTTTCTCTTCTTGTTTGCTTCCTGTTTTCATTGTTATATCTTAGTTGTTCTCACTCTGACCACCCCCCATAAGGACCCTTGTGGGTATACTGAGTCAACCCCGGTAATCCAGGATAATTTTTTATCTCTAATTTGATCATATCTGCAAAGTCTCTCTTGTCATATAAGGTAAAATATTCACAAGTGTCGTAGGTTAAGATGTTTATATTGGGGGGGAATCATTATTCTGTCTATCACCACGGTTAAAGGTTGAATAATTAAACTGGGACAGAATGATCAACTCCCCTTCTTTCAACAGGAGAGAAAAAGGCCAGAGTGGGGGATGTCATACACAACTACAGAGGTGAAGTCAGGGACCGGTCCGGTCCGATGCCCACATCTTATTCTTGGCAGCATTGGGATGGTAAAGTATGCCATTGACAAGAGGAACAAAGTTTTGGAAAGAATACTAGAGCCTGTCACTGAGAACATTTTATAAAACAGGGGAAGAAACCGTACAGAAACATGGGGTGGGAGTAGGGAGTTCAATGGAGCTAGAAAGCATAATGTCCTCATGAAATTTATTGGCTTAGCATGGAGATTTGTCCAGTCTGGGCACAGAATCAAAGAATATAAGTAGTTAGATTTATCAAGTGATGAATATATGAAAGATGCCTATAGTTCAGGAAATAAGGAGGAATATGAGCAAGAATTTGGTGAATATGCATATTACTGAAACCACTAGTCTTATCATTAGGCTTAGTCAGTTTCAGTCTTCCCTGATTTTAAAGTTGTTGTTTTTTTAAAGATTTTATTTTTATTTATTTTTAGAGAGAGGGGGAAGGGAGGGAGACAGAGAGGGAGAGAAACAGCAATGTACGGTTGCCTCTCACATGGCCGTCACGGGGACCTGGCCTGCAACCTAGGCATGTGCCCTGACTGGGAATTGAACCGGGACCCTTTGGTTCCCAGCCCACGCTCAATCCACTGAGCAACAACAGCCAGGGCTGATTTTAAAGTTTTATAAAAATTTATTTAGTATACAAGATGAATGCGTGTTTGTGACGGGGAGAGAAAGAGAGAGAGACAGAGAGAGAAAGAGTCGCCAAGTCTTAAAAATGTAAAATTCTAGGCTATTGTGTTACAGGCAACCTCCGTCCTGCTGAACCGCAGAAACACCTCCTGCCTGCAAAGGGGCTGGGGGGGGGGGGTGGCGAATGACGTACAACCTCCAGGTTTTATCTCTGAATGTTCTTGTACTCTGTAACCTTCATCCCAAGCCTCTGTGCTCTGTTCTTTGTCTCCCAAATAAGGTAGCTGACCTAACTTCTGCTCCTGGCCCCTGTAATCAGTTTCTGCCACGTAGTTTCCCTGCCACTGCCTGAACGTATATAAGCCAGTCCCTTTCCTTTGTTCAGGGCTCAGGATTTGGAATCTCTCCTCTGAGCACACGCGTGTAATAAAGTGTCGTGTTCCACCATCTCCACTGCGTGTGAGTGAATTTTCTGTAACAATAGTATTGGCAGATCAATATCCTTATGCATTCAAATTACAAAATCATGTCAGTAACCAAAGTAACTTGGTGGAGACTAAAACTTTGAAAATAGAATTGTAACAGGGTACAGCCAAGTGGGAGCCCCGAATAGGGATTTGTAATGGGGTCCAGAGCTCAAGGTGTCCAGGAAATATTAGAAATATATATATAGGATGCCCTCACCCCCATAAGTCTGAGCTGGGGGATGGGACACAGGGAGCAGGACCATGCAGAGCTGTTTTATATAGCAGCAGCTTTGCAGCTAACCTCTGGCGTGGTCATTTAACATATCTGTAACCTTTAACTGGTTTCATAGATATGTTAAATAGCTGTGGCCATGCTTTGAGCCAGGAGGATGGAAGTGACTTCCACCCAAGATGTAACTGGGAGGCAAATCCCCTTAGACACAGGTGCCTGCGTGAGAGCTTCGAGATGCTTGACTCCATGCCATGGGGCCACACCTGCCCACAGTTACCATGGCAGCCTAGTAAAGCTGGAAGAATGCAGAGTGCTGGAAGGTGTAGCTGATTGAAGGAGGAGTCGGAAATGGAGCTGCAGAGGAAGATTGGCACGGGGAATTTAAATCCAGGCATGGCAGCCACACCACACACAGAACCCCTTGGCCTGGGAGAGAGAAAGGACCATGTGGCTTTGGTTGCTCCTTTTGCCACGCGGCCTAGGAAGCAGGAGAGACTTTGCCTGGAAGAAAAGTGGTGAAAGGACTCTTGCTGGGGGGCCATGAGAAGGTGCCACATGGTTTTGGATTAACTGTAGATCATGGTGGCGACACAGCGGATGGTGTCAGAACCGAGGGGCTGCCTAAATCACGGACTTCTACTTCTTTTCCTGAGATATGGTACCCGGGACTGGGTAGGGGGAGAAGGAAGGACTGTCTGCATTTGTAGGTATTCTAAAGAACTTTAATATTTTAAAGGAGACATTAAGTCATTACTCAAAGCCTGTATAACTTGAAAATAAATAATTCCCTTCCTTTTCACCAGTCTCTGGCATTGAGAGACGTCTTTCCTTTGGCGGTGAGCAAAAGAAACCTAGTACGGGGTGGGGGGACCCCAGGAGCACAAAGGGGGGGTCCTTTTGGTGACAGTATATCATTTACTGCCCCCACTCTGTTCTGTAACAGAATTAGGCTACTTAATAAATCTATCCTCACTCTTCTAATACATCATATTGGTTTGAATTTTTGTTTTTAACAGGCTGATTAATGTCACTGAAAGTTCATTTAACAAAGTTTAAAGTTAATCAGCAAATAGAGTTTTCCTACCAGTAGAGATAAAAAATATAATTTACTACATAATTATTTGGTAATTACTGTGCTATCAGATATCTTTTATGAGAAATTTAACTCTACCTCCCATGCAATCTCTTCTATTTAGTCAAACTCTAGATCTCATTATTCTCATTTAATTCATTAAAATATTATACCAGTTTCACTAGTAGGTCGAACCCTGTCAGTCAGCATTCTAGAAGGCTACAATCATTTCATTATTGATCATTTCACTGCTAAGTTTCCCTAACTAGAAGTGTGCTGACAAATCATTAAATATAAAATGCTCTTGTAATGATTTGGACTATATTTTCTTAAAGTATTACATTATGTTTTGTTTATTTAAATACCCTATTATTTGTCTCTGTTTCTTTTCTTGTCCTCATTTACATAGACAACAGTGGATATAGTGAATTTTGAGCATTTTAAACCACTTAGCAAATGAAATACATACCAAAGTCATGTAAAGAACTTTACAAAAATACAGATGGCAATGAGATTAGCAAATGTTTTCAAGAAAAAGAATGCCTTACTCGGTACTCTGATAGCAGTTAGTGAGAAGAGATCAGAGGCAGGGCTTCTGGAGAGGAACACATTCCTATAGTCAGTGTGCTAAGTAATGCAGTCCTGAGCCAAAATAATGGCTGTAAACAAGGCAAGATTACTAGAGACAAAAGGGAAACACGTAAAATAGGTGTAAAAAAGCTGCCCCGATCATCTCACAGAGTTGTACTGGAAACAACGTTAAATTTCAGAGAGAAAAATTGTTTGGAGAAGTCAGAATTCTCTACACGTCCGAGGTCTTTATATCATTCATTATATGATAACCCATTTCTCTCTCAGGGCTCTGTGCTTCATGTGGAAGATGTCATGAAAAGAGAGTCCATGCCTGCCACCACAAACCACTACTGCAGTCAGTACTTACAGCCTGCTTTTGCAGTGCACCATTGATATAAAAGAGCACAAAACATCCTTTTAAAATATGTACTATAAACATACAATGGAAAGAATGTGGCTTTGGACCTAGATAGGTAACTTTGGGCAGTTTACTTGATTTTTGTAAGCATTAGTTTTTTCATCCTTAGATGGGGATAAAATGCCTATTATATAACACAAGATGAAAAATATACCCAGACTATGACACATAATTGTGCTAAATAAATGAGAGTGGAGTTGGAAGAGAAAAAGGAGATGATTATTACTATGTGGCATTTACTGTCACAAGTCAAATAATCACATTCCCTCCCTCAACTATCCTTCATTCACTCCTCTATCACTAAGTTTACCTCATTCCCTCAAGCTTAGCCCTTCTCTGTAATTACAGTATTTCTCAAAACCACTGGAGTATCTCTAGATTAGTAGCCTCCTGACTTAGCTTTACAGGTAGTCAAGATTTGGCAATCCTCACATGTGATGTTTTCATTTAGAAATGCAGGTTACATACGGAGAGTCAAGCTGGCTGCATCTCTTCCTTACATCTAATTTAGGCTCAGTATTTGAGGTGTAATGATTGAAAATGAGGGACTGACAATATGAGCCAAGTCCAGTTCCCTAGGAAAGGTCATGATGATTATGATGAATATATATATATATATATATAAAATTTTCTCCAGCTTCCCCTAAACCCAGAAAAGTAGAAACCCTTCATTTTCATTAAAGATCAAATTCTCTCTACAAAAGCATTTTGGTTAATGCACTTTAGACAGATATTTCTTTTAGATGTTTAGACTACACATATTTGCCTCAATTCACTCAAGCAGAGATAAGCTCAGCCTTACAAAGTCCATTCTTCTCTGTGCTTGTGGACACCCAGCAGACCTAGATTCTTGTAGATACTACTACTCCCTAAGTCAGATCCATCAGAAAACGGTCTGAAATATGGATTTGTGTACAGGAAGTTTATTGAGCAGAGCCATTGGGACCAACACCTGTGAGAAGAACGCAGGAAGCCGGATGGGCAGAGGGAGAGGCAAAATGTGATTAACTTGCAATAAAAGCCTCAGTAGACTTCCCAGGGAGATTTGGAGCTACACTTGCCCTTTAGAGTTATCCAGAACCGAGGTAGGACCTGGCCACCGCACTAGTCATTGGGTGTGAGTTGTTCCTCTTGCTGAGGCAATTGCTGAGGAGGCACCTAGCTGTGAGCTGTTGGTAGCCAACACACCTGCCAGTTTGTAGAATGAGTGACTCATCCTGAAAAATTTCCTACCTACTGCTAATCAACCATCATTTACTTTTAGTGCTTTGAGATAAAATATTTACTAGAAATTAGTAAAAAAGTTATGTTCTGAGATGGCACAGTCTTTGTCATAGTGACATTTCAGACATTTACAAAGTGAAAATATAACAATCTCATAAAAGCAATTTGGCTCTTAATCTACATCACCAACTGTCGGGGTTTCAGGGATTAACCCACAAATATAACAACTGATGGTCACAGCCTAGCTATTCTTCAGTATTAAGTATAGCAGACAGACTTCTGAGAACATAAAGGCAATAAAAAGTCTAAGCGTATTGGATCTTAGTTGAGTGAAAGACTTGTGAAATAAATCAGGCGAGAAGTACCTGAAAAAACGCAGACACTCTACATTTCAGAAACCAGTAAACTTGAGACCACAGTATAAACCGAGACATATCTTGGTTCTCAGGTTAGTAACTACATTCTTTGTTCACCGACAGCAGTTTCTACAGCAGCATTTCACAGTAGACTCCTCCTGCACATTAGTCTCTAGCAGTGATTTTCAACCTTTTTAACCTTGTGGCACACATAAACTAATTATTAAAATTCTGCAGCACACCAAAAAATACACTTTTTGCTGATCTGATAAAACATAAGTATAATTTTGATTCATTCACACCAGATGGCTATTGTTGTGTTGGCTGTTGTCATTTCTTTTTATCAGACAATCTAAGGTGAAAGAGTCAGGTATTGCATGTATTAAAAATTCTTGCAGCTCATGAGTGCGCCATGGCACACTGGTTAAAAATTTCTGGTCTTTAGGAAACTCACTAAAAGGAATCTCTAGGTCAAATGAGATTGGGAAACTCAGCATTCCAAAATCCCCTTGAAGTCTCAAGAAGTCAATCTGCTTATGCTTTTTTAGAATCACATCATTTTGCAAATTTACATATTATACATTCTTTTTTCCAAATAACCTTTATTACTATTTTAAAGAAATCATGTCCTAGAGAATCATTCAAGCTGGGACATTCTTCTCCATGTAGTGTTAAAAGTTCCTATGGGGAAAAACAGAGTTCAATTAACAAACCATCTGCCTTGTCAACACAGAACCTTAATATACTCTTGTGGAGATATCTATTGAAATTCCTCTTGGAAAAATATGCAAAAACAATTGCAACTTGAACATCAACAAAATAGTTTCTCTGTCATTGAGTCACATGAATCCATATTCTCACTCCCCTATTCAAAATAATCCATTAAACTAACATTACTCACTTTTTCATATGTACCTATCCTTGAATTTCTAGAATGTCCGTGTATATGAGGTATGTCCAGAAGGTATCTAGACATGTAATATGAAAAATAGAGACATTTATTGAAGAAGACACAAGATACAAGAAACATCGTACATAGGCTCATGACATCTCAGTCCCCTTCAAAGTAGGCACCACGGGACCTCACACACTTCTCCCAATTGCCATCAGTAGCCCCGTCATATTTTCCTGAATCTCATCAAAGGTCTGAAATCTCTTAATCACTAGTTGCCCATAGCTGCAGCCTTCTGAATCATCCAGATAGTTTCCATGGAGGAATGTTCAAGCTTAACACAAAATATGATGCAGAATTGTTTGCTTTACGGGCTCAGTCATTTTGAATGTGACAGCCACACAGTACATATGCTCACTCAACACCTTATACCGCCCCCACTAACTAGTACAGAGGAGTTGTCACTGTTCACAAAGCATGTGCATTCCAGTCCACTCCCCTTGATTACATCAATGTTGTACAAATCACTCTTGTTATATTATCAGTGGCTGGACTTTTTCCAGACAGACCTCATCATATAGCACTGTAGTAAAGCCAGAAAAGACAGAAAGGCCTTTCTGAGTCAGGATAGGATGCCAGCCATAATGAATTGACAAATGCTTTCTGTACAACATGGCATAGGCAGAGAAAATATGCCATGTGGTAAAAGCAGTGCTTTGCAACGGCATGAAAAAGGGATACAATTCCAGCTTCATTTCCTAGCTGAGTAACCTTGCCCAACTGCTTCACTCTCCTAACCTCAGGCTGCACACATGTAATATGAAAATGACACCACTTACCTGGAAAGTTGTCTTAGAGTTTAAATGAAATAACATTTGTACAGGGAAATGAACTCAATGGGACCTTGGGTAACGAATAGTTCTGTTCCTTACCTAGCTTCTTTTATATTTCCTTAAAGGCAATTCAGGGGAAATAAGGGTTAGACTTTCCAGTAATTATTTTTCCAAAGTCTTCCTTTCCTTCAAATTTTCTAATCTCATAATTATCTATAGTATTGGCAAGAATCAGAAAAGACATTAAGGAAAAATAACTCAAGACTGAAACATGATAGGGGAAATTTAGGGACTAGAAAAAAACACAAGTGTGAAGATTTCCTTTATCAAAGGTTGTCCCTTACCTTCTGTCTCTTGAAGGTTTTTATAAATGGAAAATGTCCTTTAATCATTTTACAATTTTTGACATTTTCCCTAAAATGATTTGGACACTTTATCAGTAATGGGCAGTTAATCACAGCAAACCATTTCTACCTGGCAACTGACAATTGATTCATTGCACAGTTTGAATGCCTATGTGCTGACAGCATGGGTATTCATAATACAAAATGCAAATTAAATGTTAAAAAGTGACTACACTTCAGTTATAACATTGGCAAACATCAAAAGGTTTGATAACATGCTGTGTTTGCAAAGGATGATGTGAGCCAAAATTCATACACCAGAGGGAAGGCAATTTAGTAACAGCTAACAAAACTTGAAATGCACCTTTTCAACCCAGCAATACCATTCCTAGTAATTTACCCTAAAGAAATGCCCTCTAGCGTGCAAACAAAGCATGTTCCAATGTGCAGCATTGTTGGTCATAGCAAAAGCCTAAAAACAGCCTAAATTCTATTAATTGAGAATTATTTAAATAGTTTGCTACATCTATAAAGTCAGATACTATTTATAGCTAACTGTACAACATTTACTATGATACCAGTGTTTCATAGATATTGTAACATGAAAAAAACAAGTTACATGATATTTGTGTACTCAAAAATGCATAGTGCATCTACACTCAATAGGCATAGATTTCTCTGGAAAGGGACATCTGAGAACTGTCAGCAGTTGTCTGCAGGGAGGGGATATGGTGACTAAAATGGCCTTATCATTCCCTTCAGCTTGACTACCTCTTAGACGGGTTACTCCATACTCCAGACTCCTTACATCCTTTTTCTTCCAGCACTTTTGAAAACTTGTCTTTTAAATTCTTTCTCTAGCCCTTTGAGATGTAAATCTTTTAAAAAGCCCATTCCCAGTTATATAACCCAGAACTATCCTTCTAAAGGCCCTGGAATCCATCTCTTTGAAATGTAACCAACAAAGAATACATGCCTATCTCCCGCTCTCTGTGGGAAAGTAGGAGCCTAACGCCTAGGGAGGCATCTTGCTCCGATTTATAAAACTAGCTCCTGCCGGGAAGATCAGAGAAAGTTTAATTTTCCCTTGGGTAATGCCAGTTACCAAACATGGGTGGCCTAAGATGATTTCCTCAGCCCAGATCTTAAAAACTCTCCTGCCTCCGCCAACCCCACTTTTTTTTTTTTTTTTTTTGATGGAGTTACACTCAAACTGAGTTTTGGTGTCTTTGTTGCAACAGTCCTGCATAAAAATTTCTTTACGTATTCGACTTTGTCTAATGCAATTTTTGCTTTGACACAGAGTAAACTGATCAAGAGGGAAACTTACTTTTAACTTAATATCTCTTTGCACATTTTTACCTTTTTACCATGTGCACGGTTTACCTACTCAAACATTTCAATAAAATGAATAATCTAACAAAATCCTTAGGGCCGTCTATAGCCTATGGAAATACAGGCTAAGTGAGATCCTAAAGAGATTCATCCAACTAGTTTTCACTTTGAAATACTTATGCAAAAGATTTCAAAGGGCAAAGAAAACTTCCAGTTAAACAATGTAAAGTTTACACAAACTAAAATGAGAACATGTACTTAATTCCTGCAAATAATGTTGTTAATACAGAGAAAATGTTTAGCTTAGTTGCATGAAAATTACAATGAGCTCTTCAGTGAGATGTTTCATGAACAATTATTCCATATACTAGCCTATCTGGGTCACCCTAGGCTGAATCCATACTTTAACTATTGAAGCCTTCAAGTTATAGGCCAATACTAGTCAAAACTGTTGGTTTGTGATGGTTTATAGTCAAAGCAAAATAAGGGATAAGGTACTAATATTTCAACATCAATATAATTCATTTTTAGTCACATACTCTTCTTTCAAAGAAAAGTTGAAATCCACAGAAAGAAAGAATGCCATCAATTTTCATGATCAGAAATGTTAATCATGGCTTTAAAACTCAGGCTCTTTCCTTAAGAGGTAAACTTGAAATTCAGAGAGCTTAATAAGTAATCAGTTTGTTAATATTAAGAATGTATTCCCAAAATTAAATTTTCAGAAAGTAGAAAATATTAAGTTTAACTTTTACGTAAGAGCATTTTAACACTACTACCACAGGAGGATGGCACTATTTTCCTTGAATCTATATTATCATCTCTGTTTGTTGTGGTATATTTCTTTCTACTCATTACAATTATTTTTTTAAAGGAGGGGCCATAGGACAATCAAAAAGACAAATATAATCCAATGAAAGAGACAGATGCTGTTTGAATATGATATAATCCACAGTGTTCAATATGCACTGCTAGGAAACCCTTCACAGTGACAGACATTTGACTTTTTCACTATCTAGAATTGACCAAAACTAAAAGAAAAACAAGCTGTCACCTGGCATCTGCAAACCCCTGGGGCTTCATCCTCAGCAACTTCTGCATCCATGCTACATAAAGCCTGTTCTGTGGGTTAACAGCATTGGCATCACCGGGGAACTTATTAAAAATAATCTCAGCCCCACCTCAAACCTCTTAATCAAAATTGGCATTTTAACAAGCACGCTGGGAGATTTGTATGCATATTAAAAGGTGAGAAGTGACACCCTAGATCTGAATGTCCTCTCCCTTCCTACTCGGCAAACATTAGCTGTGACAGAGGCTTGAAAACTTCTTAGACCTAAGAGGACAACATCCTATAGTCCCCCTGCCCACAGCCTCTCCCTTCCATTCCCACTGGCATGCCCTTACCAGAACAGTCTTTCCAAAATATTGCTTGTGTCACTCTATTCATGAAAATTATAAAATACACTCATTTACAGTATTTTTCCAGCTTACCAAGGACTTCTGTGTAAATTATCTGAATTAGTTCTCATTACAATATACAAAACATATTGTATTAGTTCCAGTGAAATGCATTCTCAACAAAAATTACCAACATGTCTAAATTAATCATGAAGTAAGAAATGAAGTCAGGCCTGACTGTTTTAACCTCTCACATTAAATGTCACACTTTCTCCCTCATTTCATGCTGGTTTATTCCCCTGCCCTGATCTTCACTGATTCTCTATTGCATATGAAGGAAAAGCCAACCTACTGACACAATCTGGCCCCACTGGTCTACCCACCAGACCACCCACGAGGTTAAAATCAACCCTGGACCTCACCCCACAACTCAGGTGTACCTCCTGAGCTTTCTTCATTTTAGAGTCCCTTTCTGAGAAACCAACAGCATTCTATTTTTTTTTGAAATGTAACTAAAGATCATTATTACATAAGAAGGGATATGTTAACCAAAAAATAAAAGGCCTTTCAAAGTGAGAGGTAGCAAACATTTATTTGATATAAAAAAGAAGAGCTATTCCAAAAAACACTAATTCAGGCAAAGCCCAAATCATATTTCTATTAGAAGACAAAGACCAGGGATATTTATAAGAAATGCAAAGGGGAAAATTACATCAATAGAGGGAAGGCATTTCTACTGGTGCAGGAAAACCAACATAGTAACACTAACTTTAAACAATGTTTTTAATTTTCATTCTGGTAGCCATCTTCCATTATTTACAATAGCTTCTTTCTTGTTATTTTGGCAAACAGTTCTTTGGGACTCAGGTTGCTTTAGGCCCAAGCCAAAGGTGATTTTGTTCTGTTTTGCAAAGATTAGAGGGATAAAACATGCAAAGCAGTTCCTCAGGCAGGACAGTGTTGCCTCCACTTTAAAGGGGCTCCTTTTGTATTTGTTTTCACAAATGTAGATTATAAAGTGTTCTGAATTAATCACCATAAATATGTTGTCTTCGACATTCAAGAAATTTGAATATGCATTAAGAAAATCTAAAAGAATAGCACCTACTCCCTTAGTTTAGAATGTTGTCTCAGTCTGTTCAGGCTGCTATAACAAAATGCCACAGAATGAGCGGTTTATAAACAACAGAAACTTATTTTTCACAGTTGTAGAGACTAGAGGTCCTGGCTGAGGGTGTCAACATGGTTGGGTGAGGGACCTCATCAGGGTCACAGGCTCCTCATTTTATTCTCAAATGCCGGAAACACTGCAGCTCCCTCTGGAATTTCTTTACAAAAGCGTTCATCTCATTCACAAGGGCACTTGCCTTTGTGATCATATTACCTGCCCACCACTCCGCCTCTTAATGCCATCATCTTCGAGGATTAGGATTTTAACATACAAATTTTGGGGGTACACAAACATTCAGGCCATAGAAAATGCCAAATAAATTAATTATAAATTATTTGAAAAAGGTATTTCCCACACTCTGTGACAACAACCTTTGCCTGCCACTTAAAACCAAGTGTAAAAATGGTAAAACTAAAACACTGCAACAGAAATAAAAATATAAAATAAAAATAAAAATGTATTAAATAATTTTAAAAGGATACAATTCATCCCTTTCTCTAGCTATGATAGATAATGGACTCTGGGCTAGCTTACTTTCATTCAAGTACAAAACTGAACAAACTATATGAAACAATTAATTTTAGGCATAAGGCCGCATAGAACTGTGATCCATGCACCTCCCTGAGGCACACTCTGGACTCCAGCGCAGGGAAGAGTCCCTAGGAGAGCTTGGTAGTCTCGCTGGGCTGAGGGAATGGGAAATATTTTAAAAGAAATAATGGCTGAAAAGTTTAGAATTTTGATAAATAATATAGGCACATAGATTCAAGAAACTCAATGAAGCCCAAGTAGAAAAACACATGATAAACAAATTAATAAAAACCAGTGATAAATAGAAAATCTTAACAGCAGAGAGAGAAAAGATCAGTTATATACAGAAAAATAAATTTAAGAATAGCAGCAGACTTTTCATGAGAAAATGTATAAGATAAAGCACAAAGGACAATGCCTTTAAGTATTGAATAAAAATGTCAACCTAGATTCTATAGTGTCTTAAATATTCCTTCAAGAATGAGAACAAAGATCTTTCACCATTGAACGTTTAAAATAAGGAAGGATAAAAACTAGAATGAACAACAACACAGTATTGGATTAGTTGAACTATCAAGGTCAAATTGTCAAGGTCATCAAAAACAAGGAAAGTCAGGGAAGATATCATTGCCCAGGGAAGTCTAAGGACAGAGCAAAACTACATATAATGTGGTATTCTAGAAAGACTCCTGGAACAGGAAAAAAGACATTAGGTAAAAACTAATAAAATAAAATCTAAATACATTATTAAGTTTATGCACCATTGCTGTTGTGTGTGTGTGTGTGTGAGACAAGTGTGCCATAGTAATTAAGATATTAACATGGGGGTAACGTGATTCAAAACAAAAGAAAAAAAGCTCATGGGCATGAACAACAGTGTGGTGATTACGGGGGAGGTGGGAGGGGGAGGAGAGAAAAGAGTAAAGGGGGTAAATTGTGATAGAAGGAGACTTGACTGGGGTGGTGAACACACAATACAATATACAGATGATGTATTATAGAATTGTACACCTTAAACCTATATAATTTTGTTAACCAGTGTCACCCCAATAAATTCAATAAAAAAGAGAAAAAGATTAACAATAGGGACAACTGGGTAAAGAGTATACACCTTCTATTATCTTTGGGACATTTGTGTAAACCTAAAACTATTCTAAAATAAAATGCTTGTATACATTTAAAAAACATAGAAACATAAATAATTTTTAGGTCAATCAAAGCTGAAAGACTTTGTCACCAACAAACTTACATAGTAAAAATATAGATGTTCTTCAGGCTAAATGAAAATAATAAGTTAGAAATTTAAAAATATATTATTGCCAAAAACTGAAGAGTACTGAAAGTGGCAAATAAGTTAGTATAAATAAAACACATAGTTTTTACCCATTTAAAATTAGTTACATAAAAAATTACTTACATAATAATTTGTTGCATAATTCAATTTATTGTGGGTTTTAACATATGCAGAAGAAAAACATGTAACAACAATAGCAGAAAAAACAGAACAGAGGAAATGAAAGAATACTGTTGCAAGCTTCTCATGTATGAGAAAATATGACATTACATTGCAAGAATGGTAACAAGGAGACCTTTGGGAGCTATTGCAATAATCCAGGCAAATAGTAATGGTGCCATAGACAAGGATAGATTCTAGATATAGTTAGTGGATGGAGCAGAAAGTGTTTGCTGGGGTTGCAGAAAACAAGTGAAGTCAAAGATAATACTAAGATTTCTGGCCAGAGCAATCGGTAGACATAAACTACCATTTGATACTGGAAGACTACAGGAAGAGCTGGGACGTGTGTTAGAAGAGAGAAGAAACGCAATCAGAGGTGTATTATTTTTCAAGTTTGAGGAGACACTTTAAAATGTTCACATAGAGGTGACAAATAGGCATTGGATGAACCTGATTGATATTCAAGGAAAAGATCAAGATTAGAGATAAATATGCTGGCATTATCTGCACACCACTGACATTTAAAGCACTATAAAATTAAGAGTTCAAGAAGATGAGAAAATGTAGCTAGAGAGATAGGAGATAGACGAGGAGAATGTGTGTCCTGTAACTCAAATGAAGAAGTTAAAAAAAGGAGGATGTGACGAACTGAGTCAAATGCTGCTCCTAGGGAATCTAAAACAAGTGCTGAATAAGAATGATTAGATTTAGTAATCTAGGGGTCATTGATAAACTTGGTAAGAACAGTTTATCAGTGGACAATAAGTGTATCAATGGAATGGAATGGTCAGAGTGAAATCCTGAGCAGGGCAGGCTCAGAAAAGAATAGGAGCTGAGAGAGCAGAGGCCACAAAAATAGGCAACTCTGCAGAGTGGGACTGTATGTGGGGCGAGACATGAGATAAAAAAGGACACGTGGTTTTTAGGTGATTGTTAGCACAGTGTGTAAATATGTCATTGGGAATGATCTGGTAGGGTAGAAAAATTAAAGATGAAGGAGAGAAAGAAAAGCTGTCAGAGCAACACAGCTGGGAGCAGACATGCACCAGCCACAGCAAAGGGTGAGCTTTCAATGGAACGTGGTTCATTCATATTGAAATCTGCAGGCAGATTTGCAAGTACAAATGTAATTAAATGCATGTAGTTTTAGTGGTAGGAGATGAAACTTCTTTTCTGCTTTTGTTTTCTCAGTAAAATAATAAAGTTATTACCTGAGAGTGAGGAAGTAAGAGTGGAGTTGAAGATTGGAGGGGAGAGGAGAAAGTGTGAACTACTTGTCTAGAAAAGTGAATTGATTAGGGAAAAGTGGTAGGATGGCTGGGTGGCACCAAGGACTTCTCCATATTTAATCATGAATTTTGGAGTTCATCTGCATGGAATTGGTTTTTCACAGCCATGTTGATTTTTGTGTGAAGACACAGAGAACGTGGAGACAAGGACAGATTGTAGTAATGTATCTACAAGCCAAGAATCTCCAAAGACTGCCAGCCTTCCCAAAGGCTAAAACAGGCATATAAAGATTCTTCCACAGAATCCTCATAATGAACCAACTCTGCTGACACCTTAATCTTGACCATTAGTTTTCAGAATTGTGAGAAATTAATTTTTGTTCTTTTAAGCCACCCAGCTTGTGATATTTTATCATGACAGCTTTGGAAAACTAATACAGGTGGTAAACACAGACCTCAATGAATTCTTCATGAGTTTGGTTTGGATTATTCTCTGAACCCATGGTTTTTCACTTGCTAGCATAAAGTTATTTCCTGCATAGAGCCTGAAGTATGCCCCAATCATCTTAAAAGTTATTTGTAAATTTAAGTTTTCATTGTGTGATCTCTCTTTTTTTAATAACAGTATATTATAAAATATCATTGAAGTATCCCTAAAGCACCTCACTGTGAGCACTTTTTAATGTTCTCTTATCCAACTGTTTGCTTCTTGTGTTTATATCCATTCTCTTTACTTACATGACCAATCATTTTTGTACAAGCCAAAATGATTCAATTAATAAAAATTGTGAGCACGTATTTACACAAAAGCATTAAACATAAGTATGGCATTACCAACATGATTTTCATGTTATTAAAGTAAAGTTACTGAGGTTAATAATCTAATAAAAATAAAAAATTTGTATTAACATTACATAATTCAATATGATACTCTAAAACTCAGAGTGAAAATTCCAATTAGCATCCTCTGATTCTGCTACAAAATCATTAGCTTATAAAATTCAGATATCAACTTCATCTTACTAATAATTCATGCAATAAATTCTCAGAAGCAGGATGTGTAAATTCAGGCTGATATACTCCCCCCCCATTTTTCTAGCAAATACATATAACACAAAATCAACATATGTGAAAGTCTTCCTTAGCTAATAGATAACAATTTTCCTGTTGCAACTGCTCATTGCAGAGGCATGAATATGGCCTTGCATCTAGAAGCTGACTTTGGTGACTGTGTTCCATATTAATAATCATCAAATTAGACTGAAGGCAAAGTATCATTCAACACAATGAAAAAAAAAAACAATTTCTGATATGCTTGAATGACTATACTTCAATAAGTACAATTTTCACTTTATAAATACTAAGAACTCTGTTTTTTATGCAAGACTTTAGAACTAATTATTAGAGGCTAATATTATCTTGTAATAGTATTTTTTAAAAATTATTGAACTAGCCAATGAGCTTTAACTTAATCATCTGGTTTTACCAAAAGCTGAGACAATTATATTTAATTTCAATTATAACCAAGCACATTATAACAATAATAGCAAAATCTCTCTACATAAAGTGAGTATTTGACAACTTAATATGGTAATTAGTATTCATAACAAGACATTCCTATCCAGATTCTATTAAAAAGAACTGTATAAGAGTTGGGGGCAGGAGGTGAAAGGATTAATTTTGAAGATTTGTTATTTCGGTGCCGAGCAGCCCAAACTAATGACTCATTCCTATTGCTCCTTTAGTTGTATTCATCAAATAGGTGTAACTGAAAATTAAATTTGCCACTTCTTTTTATCATGTTTTTCCTGAACGATTTGTCTGAAACACAGTCTCTGTGTGTAATTGACAAAAAGGCCACTATTCTGAAAATTTGTCAACACATGCTATATTGTAACCCTGCAAAAGATGCAGCAGGTGGTTGGATAGGAGCACTGCGTTAATGGAGTGAATTACCGGAAGGGAGAGAATCTTCTCTCCAGAGGACAGTTTAGAATAGTGCACATTCTTCTGCTTAAATCTCTGTAAGATTGTAGACGGCCTTTGAAGGTTTTTTTAACTTCATGATAATCTTCTAATAAATTTTACCTACAGTCTCACATAAAAGATAGAGAACATTATATCATTTAATAGCTAGTTCACTGAAACTCTAATTTAAGCACTTATAATTTCATATATAGTAAGTACACCTATCTTCCAAACCATGTAGTTAATTGACCACTATAAATATAGTGGGGGTAAATATAGTAATCCTTTCTCTCCAAGCATTTGCAGCTTTCCCTGACCTTTTTCCTTTCCCCTGTTTTTTTTTGAGGTAAAAGCAGTACACACAAAAAAACAACCCCTGCCCCCAGAGATAATGTATACAATTTGGTGGATTTGGGCATACATATACTTTTGTGGTACTACAATCAAGGTAAGAAACATATCCCTCACCTCCAAGTTTCCTTGTGTCATTTTGATTGTTTTCTTTTGGTAAGAACACAACTATCTTCTGATATTTTAAGTACATAATACCTCATTTTTCACTATAGGCACTATGTTGTACAGGAGATCTCTGGAACTTACCTATCTTTCATACTGAAACTTTATACCTATTGAACAACAATTCCCTTCATCTTCCCCCACATCCCCTGCAACCCTCACTGCATCGTCTACCTCTGTTAGTTTGACTGTTAAATGGCTCATATAAGAGGAACCACGCGGTATCTGCCCTTTTGTGACTGACTTAATTTATTTAGCACAATGTCTTTCAGGCCCATTTATGTTATTGTAAATAGTAAAATTTCCTTCTTTTATTTAAGGCTGAGTAAATTCCACTGTTTGTATACACCACATTTTCTTTATCCATTCATCTGTAGATAAACACTTGTGTTTTTCCCATATCTTGCCTATTGTAAGTAGTGCTGTAATGAACATGGGAGTGCAAATATCTCTTCAAGATCCTGATTTTAATTCTTTGGGGTGTATACCCAGAAGTGGGATTGATGGATATTATGGTAGTTCTATTTTTAATATTTTTAAAAATCACACTGTTCTTCATAGTAGTTGCATCATTTTACATTTTCACCTACACTGTACAAGGGTTCCAATTTGTCAACAACCTCAACAGTATTTGTTTTCTTTTTAAAAAAATTTATTGAATTATTAGGGTGACATTGGTTGACAAAGTTGTATATGTTTCAATTGTACGACTCTATATTACATCATCTGTATATGGTGTTGTGTGCTCACCACCCCAAGTCAAGTCTCCTTCCATCGCCATTTACTTCCCCTTTACTTTCTTCCACCTCTGCACACACACATTTCCATTTGGTAACCACCATACAGCTGTTTAGGTCTATGAGTTTGGCTTTCTTTCCCCTTAATCTCTTCCCCTTTTGCACCCAGCCCCCAACCCCTCCCCTCTGTGAGCTGCCAGTCTTATTAAAGTTTGTTTGGGTTTTTTTGATAATAGCAATCCTAAAAGTGTGAGGTGATAATTCTGCCTGATGCTTAGTGATTTTGAGAATGTTTTAATATATCTGTTGGCCATTTGTATATCTTCTTTGGTGAAATGACTATGTGAGTCCTTGTCTAATTTTTAATCATGTTATTTGTTTTTCATTTTCTCTTTGTTTTGGCTATTGAGTTTTAGGAGTACCTCACATATTTTGGAAATTAACCCCTTATCACTTATATGGTTTACAAATATTTTCTCTCATGCTATAAATTGCCTTTCCATGTTGTTATTTGTCTCTTTGGCTGTGCAAAAGCTTTAAATCTGATGTAGTTCCTTTCATCTATTTTTGCTTTTCTTGTTGCTCTTCTTGCTTGTGCTTTTTTGATGCCATATCCAAAAAATCATTGTCAAGACCAATATCAGGAAGCTTTTCCCTATGTTTTCTTCTAAGTGCTTTATAGTTTCAGGTCTTATACTTAAGTTTTTTAATCTATTTTGAGTTAATTTTCCCTTGACCTTTGACCCCG
Source organism: Micronycteris hirsuta (assembly GCA_004026765.1). Lineage (NCBI taxonomy): Eukaryota > Metazoa > Chordata > Mammalia > Chiroptera > Phyllostomidae > Micronycteris > Micronycteris hirsuta. Next base: position 26,790 of record PVJI01009253.1, read on the forward strand.
ACCCTCAGCCAGCTCCTTCAGATAGGACATCAAATAGAATTTCTTCTTTGTCAGGGAAAACCATTTGGCATTTGCCAAAATACTGCACAATAAGTAGATAGAAATCTTACTTTTTCTTCATTCCCTAGTTGCTATATTAACTAGTAAATATAAGTATTAGAAGATATATAACAGGAGATTTAAGCTATTTGTTTAATAAATAGTAAAACAAGGCATTTGTCCTAAAGGTAGAGTTGGATCACTATCCTGAACCAGGCTCAACAGACTTCGAAGCTATCAAGTTACTACACCCAGTTTCCAGGGTGACAGAAAGCTAATCTCAGAAATTTAGTTGTAGTTGTTGTTATCTCACAACTGATGTGACAGTTCTTACTGTTTTGGAGGGGAGGATTTATTTGTTGATTGGGTAGAGGTCGAGAGGGCTGCATTTGAAAGCTCCAGCATTTATATTATTTGTCGGAGAAGTTAGAAATAAAACTGACCATCAAAAAAAACTTACTCATTGACCATGTGATGCTTCAAAAGTATCCTCTTTGTATTGGATGATTGTAAAGAAACCAAAATGGAGAAAGCCTGAATGACTGTCTCAGGAAAAGCATGCTAATAGGGAGAGCAAAGATGCAAAGTAGCTGAGAAGTACTTATGATGGCAGGATATAAATTCTGATTGCTGTTTTGTAAGCAGAGCAGAATTTTGTAAACTTTAGCTGCTATCATCAGTGTAAGGATGACCAGAGTAAAATATTCAATTCAAAAACATGAGCTATTTTTTTTAAACGAAAAACAAAGGAAATGAGGAAGAAAGGAATTCGTTTGGGGAGTAATTAATTATGAAAGTCACGTCCTTCTCTGTGCGCAAGTCTCAGGACCTGAGGAGGTGAGCTAAAGAACAAGTAGGATTAGAAATATAACATGTGGGGCTAAAGGCAGGAATAGGTCATTAGAATTAGTTAATGACCATCTCTACCGACCCACAATCTATATCAAAAGGAGAGAAAGCTCTATAAGATACAATATTTTTACTCTTAGTTCTAACAACTCTGTTTTCTTTGCTCAAGGATAACTAAACAATATAACAAAGGTGACAAACTAAATTAAAACTTGAACAAACATATAGAGGACTTTGGAAAATGAGGCCCATAAGAAAGTTTTATAAGGTAAGGTCTGTAGGCTTTTAAAGAAGACTTGGATTTTCCATGGAGATGATGTATTTAAGACAAACATCACACAAACATTTTCTGCCTTTTAGGTAAAATTAAAACCCTGAGCAACATATTGTCAAGGTTATTTTAAAATAGGTCTCCAACACAGAACTCTTTTGTGTTAAAAACCATGGAAAACTCCATGGCTTGCATTTGTTTTCATCTATGAGACCAAATTCTGGACCGTTGACTCTAATTTCAGTTAGAGGGTTTTGTTGTTTTCGTTGTTGTTGTTTTGTTCTTACATCTTCCCCGTTGGTTTTCTGTATGTTAGCTTTCTCATACAACTTTAGCTCTAGTTTCTTCTAGATTTCTCACTTCACTGGTTGCCTTGTCTGAGAACTATCAACTCTCAGTCCTAAGAAACCCAGCTTTGTTGGATCTGGCCCTCAGCTCCTGACAAAAGGAATAAATAAATCAGAGATTTTAAAACAACACTTTTGAGAAAAAGCAACATGAGAGACACATCTTTTGGGAAGAAGAGAAGTCAGCGAGAGATTCCATATTTGCCTATTCAGTGAACAACATGGTGGCCATATATCTTATCATCTAAACTGGGAGAACTTGAAAATAAAAAGAAGCACTAACTAGACAGGATATATAAATGGAAACTTGTTGGACAAACTGGAATCATATGGTTACCCTATTTCTAAATGAATCTAAAACCGCACAAATGATTCCAGAAACAAAAACCAAGGTAGAGTAAGGGAATGTGGAAAGTAGCCCACTGTCATTTTCAAAGAAGCCAGGCCTGGTTTTAAATAGAGTTTAATGTAATCTTGGGCATTAAAACTTCTATTAGTGATCCAACTTTACCCTGAAGACAAATGCCTCATTTTACAATTTATTAAACAAATAACAACCTTTTGTTATATATCTTCTAATACAATAGTGTATATCACAGGTGGCAAACACACGCCCGCAGGCCAAATCCGGCCCCCCACCTTGTGTTATGCGCCTGGCACCTTGTTTCTACCCGGCAGCAGAGCTGAGCTCTTGCTTAGTTCTTAAGGAGTAGTTACATTTATACAGTCCTAAAATTATATTTGGTCCTTTGAAGGCAACCGTGAGGCTGATGTGGCCCCTGGTGAAAATGAGTTTGACATCCCTGGTGTATATTTACTAGTTTATATAGCAGGTAGGAAATAAAGAAAAAAGTTAGATTTTTATCTACGTACTGTGCAGTATTTTGGCAAATGCCAATTGGTTTTCCATGAAGGAGAAATTCTATTTGATGTACTATCTGAAGGAGCTGGCCAAGGGTCAGGGTCAAAGGTCAAGGGAAAATTAACTCAAAATGGATTAAAAACTTAAGTATAAGATCTGAAACTATAAAACTAATAGGAAAAAAGAACATAGCTTCTTGACATTGGTCTTGACAATGATTTTTTGGGTAGGACATTAAAAGTACAAGCAACAAAAGCAAAAATAGATGAAAGGATTAAAGCTTTTGCACAGCCAATGAAACAAGTAACAACATGGAAAGGCAATTTATAGAATGAGAGAAAATATTTGTAAACCATATAGCTGATAAGGGGTTAATTTCCAAAATATGTAAGGAACTCCTAAAACTCAATAGCCAAACAAAAACAAAAATAAATAAATTGATTAAAATATTTCAAAAGGACTCAAATAATCAGCAACCTAAGTCAAGTCTATATTTGGACAAGTGCCTGTCTTAGGGTGTTTCATTTCTTATCAAGAGTGACAACAGGATGTCTGCATTTACAACTCCTTTCTGATATGTGATTTAGAACAAGGAGGATATTGTTAGTAGAGGAGGAAAAATAGCATAAAGAAAACACATTTCAAAGAGACTTGGAGGCTCATTAGACATAAGAAATAAAGGAGAGAGAATGGTTAAAGATGCTCTAAGTCTGCAAACTTGAGCTACTAGGAGAATGTCGGAGGCTGAAATGCAGGGTTATAGGAGCTCGGTGTTGAACATTTCATATCTGCTTAATATGGAATCTTTCACTTCAAGTCATTTAAGTTTGCTTACATGACATTGAATTCTCACTGTAGTTATTGTATGGAGAAAGAAAGTCAGGGACATAAATGAACACCCCAAGTGAATTCTTAATATAAGAAGTAAAATGAGCCTGACTGTCAGGTGGAAGGAAATTTTTCTAATTTAGACATGATGCCAAAATTACATTCATAAGGACAAGGAATTAGAGAAAGCAGCACCTCTCATATATCTTTAATAAGATAATGATATTGTGTGGCATATCTTGATAAAAATTAAATTTCACTAAATGTAAGCTCTAATTCAGGGGGAAAACTTAAAAACAAAATCATCTTGATAAATTTGAAATGCCTTTCTCTTAGTAGTGTCATAATCTAGTTTTTAGATTAAGCTGAATGTCAAAAGAAAACTGAGAACAGCCTACTGGTGTTATAAAACAGGCAGCAACGGCAGGAAGCTTCAATCACGAGCAGCCAGTACCTCTCATTATTGTAGCTTTAGGAATTACCACTGACATATCTATTTTTCTATATTAATTCAACATCTATCTTAAAGGTAAGATTATAATTTGTCTGTCTTGCCAGAAGACACAGCCCATTGGTAATTTAAAACTAGTGAAGGAGAAATTTTGAAATATCACAAGGTTTTCATTTCCAATAATGCTTCTTATAACTTCTAAAACAACTTTCCACTTATGTTTTATTATATGAAATATAACAGATTTATATAAGATATGATTATCCTTCTATAAAAGCACATTTTTATAATATACAGTCTATGGTTGAATTCATGTGTCAAAGATCTGTGTGTCTCAAGTGGCTTAAATCACATTCTTGGAATTTATTAGATTTCTCTTAGCTCAAACCCCAACCTTAAAGCAATTGTGTGCTTCCTCCTTGCAGGTACTTGGAGACCTGAAGTTTTAGATATCAGATAAGGTAAGATAAGCTAGCAAAAAGGATGGAAAGGAATTGTCAGAGAGAGAAAGTCGGAAAAAAAAAGTATATCCTTTAAGGAGCATGGAATGGTAAAATTCAAATGTGTGTGTCAAATAGTGCTAAAACAGTTAAGAAAGACAAGGACATAAAGGTGTTCTTTGGATTTGGCAACAGGGAGCTAACTTTTCCGACCTGGGCCGGTTCACCCCTCCTTAGGCAACCTGGTGGCCCTCCGCTCCCGGGAGGTCACCATATTGATACACCCGATCGGCATAGCGCACTACAGCCCAGAACTCATGGGCTCAAGAGATCCTCCTGCCTCAGCCTCCCGAGTAGCTGGGACTACAGGCGCGCGCCACCGTGCCCGGCACCAGGGAGCTAGCTTTTAACTGCGACAGAGCGCTTTCAGAGGAATGATGACCGAGATCCTTTTTTAAGATAGTAGATACTGATCATATTTGTTTAATAAAAATAATCCAGTAGATAAAATATGATCATGCAAAAGTTAAAAGAAATATATGAAACAGAAAAGTTTTTCTGCAGGCAAGAAAGTATCAGACTGACCCAGGGCACAGCGGAAGGGCTGGTCTTGGGCAGGAGGAAGGAAGTCCCTGTAATTGTTGGGGAAAAGAGAGGAGGCACCATTACATTTCTGAGTTTGCTGACAGAACACCTTTCGGAGCTCTGTACAAAAGCTTCTACTTTCTTAAAGACAATGAAATAAAGCCACTTATCGAGGCTGGGGAGAGTGGGGGGGGGGCGTATGAAGAGAAAAGAAGGATGTAAAATCACCATGAAAACTAGTGGATATTAGTGTTTCAATAAACAAAACAACCCAAGAATTCAATAAATAATTTTCTTCCTTATTGCTATTGTTTGAGAAGAAAATAGTTTTAAATAGTGTCCACAGAAAATCCAGCATAAAGTAAATTATGTTTGTTTAAAATCAATTGAGGTTTATAGGACTTATTTCTGTAACTCTACAGTATAAGAATCATTTTAAGAACATGTTATATATTATTAAAATTATAAAAGAATTCATAGTTACTGTAACATTTCAACAAATATAGAGGGTTTGTAATAAAAAAAAGGTTTTTACTTCACCCCAACACTATTTTCCTGGGAAGCCAATATTGTCAGTTGGGTGTGAAAGCACATTCACTATCCTCTGTGTTTATGGAGGCATACCTAGATTTTACTGATTCATTTTTATTTTGTTCTTCTAGTGCTGCAATTATACTAATCATTGGTTCTACAACATTTTTGTCAATAAACATGTGATTTTCCAAGTCAGTATTTATAAACCTAAAAGTATTTTTAATGATTGAATAGTAGCCTATAGTTTATGCCTCCCATGTTGTATTTAACCATTGCTCCTTTAATGGAAAATTAGCTTATTAATTAAAAATGCTACAAAATTGTTCTCAAATGTATATCATTGTATATAGGAGAAGAATACAAATGGAGGATTACATATAATGTTTAAATATGTAAAGGTATTAGTCAAGCTAAGAAGTTATTAAATAAAATAAATTCTATCTTTCTACTTTGATAAATATACTCATATACTTATAATGACCTGGAAGACAAACTCAAAATTTCCAATTATTAGATGTCTTGGTCCCTGACCATTTGTCTCCCACCTGCCCCAGTTCTCATCTACTCTGCGGATGGTCCTATAACACATTTGCCTTGTGTTGTCACATGAGAACACTCCAGTCCTAACATTCACCCTACCTGTACTCTTGTTATAGGCTCTCCTCTAGCAAACAGCCACCTGATGCCTACTTAAGCCATTCCTTAGGCCTACACTTGCTGAGAGAGAACGAACTGAGGAAAAGGCCTGTTCAGAACCTGGAAGATGACTTGTGTCATTTGGCAGAGAATTCTGACTCTTAACTACATAGAATGTGATGCAGGATAGGGGCAGGAGATCACAGATTCTAGGATGGCATGCCTTCTTCACCCCAATAACTATCATCTCCTTAGGGAAAGAAAGGCAGGACTGAAATCTTTTAAGAAGTTTATTGAAATTCATTTTAATCTCAGAACTGGAGAGAAATATTTTGATGCTTTGTTAAAAAACTTGATTTCTGGTCAAGATGGAGTTGTAGGTAAACACAGCTTGCATTCTTGCACAACCACAGCAAAACTTACAAGTAAACTACAAGCAACTATTACCCAGAATTGTCAGAAAATCAAGCTGTATGGAAGTCCAACAACCAAGGGATTAAAGTAGTCACATTCAACCAGACAGATAGGAGGGACAGAGATACAGAGATGTGGAACAAGCAGTCCCACACCTACATGTGGCAGATAAAAATCAGGAGGGATACCATGGGAGTAAGGCATCCTAGCCCCACACCAGACCACCCAGCTCAGGGTTCCTGTGCTACAAGATAAGTTCCCATAATTCTGGCTGTAAACACCAGTGGGAGGTGGGGCAGTGAAAGAAACTGAGGGACTCTCAGGCATCTCCTCTAAAAGGGCCCACAAGGGACTTAGGCCTTATGCTGACTCACTCCCTCTGGGCTCCAGTACCAGGGCAGCAGTTAGAAGGGCACCAGTGGCATACAGGGAGAAACTGAAGCATCTGGCATCAAGGTGAGTTCAGCTGAGGGACAGCTCCCTCCTGGACAAAATTCCAGAGGCTAGGCAGTGGCATTGTCCCCTTTCTAAAACCTCCTCCACACAGAGCCATAGAGGGGCAACACTATATTGGAGACTCCATCAACCTGGTTCACATGGATTGTCCCACCCAGGTGATTACCTAAGGCTCTACCTCACCCAACTTACTGGTACATTTTTCTACAGTTGACCATGCTGCTAAGACAGGGAGTCAAAACAGCTCTACTTAATATATAGAAACAAATACAGGGAGGCTTCCAAAATGAGGAGGCAAAGAACCATGGCCCAAATGAAAGAACAGAACAAAATTCCAGAAAAAAGAACTAAACAAAATGGAGATAAGCAATCTATCAGATGCATAATTCAAAACACTGGTATTAGGATGCTCAAGGAACTCATTGCATACATCAACAGCATAAAAAGACCCAGGAAGAAATGAAGTTTATACTAAGTGAAATAAAGAAAAACTTAAAGGGAACCAACAGTGGAGTGGATGAAGCCAAGAATCAAATCAATGATTTGGAACATAGGAAAGTAAAAAGCATTCAATCATAACAGCAAGAAGAAAAAAGAATCCCCCCTCCAAAAAAAAGGGATAGGCTAAGGAGCCTCTGGGACAACTTCAAATATACCAACATCTGAATCATAGGGCCAGAAGGAAAAGAGAAAGAACAAGAAATTAAAAACTTATTTGAAAAAATGTTGAAAGAAAACTTCCCTAATTTGGTGAAGGAAATAGACATACAAGTCAAGCACAGAGTCTCAAACAAGATAGATGCAAAGAGGACCACACCAAGACACATCATAATTAAAATGCCAAAGGTTAAAATTAGAGAATTTTTAAAGCAGCAAAAGTAGAGAGTTACCTACAAAGGAGTTGCCATAAGACCGTCAACTGATTTCTCAAAAGAAACTTTGCAGGCTAGAAGTGGCTGGCAAAAAGTATTAAAAGTGATGAAAAACAAGGACTTACAACCTAGATTACTCTATCCAGCAAAGCTATCATTGAGAATGGAAGGGCAGATAAAATGCTTCCCAGACAAACACCTTCACCTGATACCTGTTAAAGCTGGGTATACTGTGTGGAGATGCTGTACTGACTACTTCATTGATTTTTCTTGATGGGGCAGTCATCTCCACATCATTTCCAAGTGTGAGAGTTAAAAGATGAGAAGGGGTCTATAAAAGAAGAGGAAGATGGGAAGACCATCGAGCTCCATCTCTCCCACCTGCCACCATGCTATTAAGAGGAGAACAAGGAAGGGGTCAGAGAGGGAGTAATGATAAAGAAAGGCCTCCCCCATTTATATTTCAGTCTGGGCACTCAGATACAACTTTCTGCTGACCCATTCAAGCTTCTGAGGAATACCAAAGTCGGCTCCCTGTATTCCTTGAAAGCACGGATTCCACAGTCCTGTTTGTCACTGTAGTCACCATGCTTGGCACATAAGGACACTCAATACACGTGGTTAAAAAAAACTTGAGATATCCTTGGATGCCATGTCAGCATTTAGGAAATTGCTATTTCTATCTTTTTACAATTATTTTATTTTCTACTTTAATTTAAATATTTTATTGTTTATGCTACTACACTTATTCAATTTTTTCCCTTTGTCCCCCTCCACCCAGCCCACTCCCACTTCCACAGCCAATCCCACACCATTGTCCATGTCCATGGGTCATGCATCTATGTTCCTTAACTAATCCCTTCACGTTCCTTCAACCAGTCCCCAGCTGTCAACCCCTCTTGCAGCTGTCAGTCTGTTCCATGTTTCTTTGTCTCTGGTTCTATTTTGCTTGTTAGTTTATTTTGTTCACTAGATTCTATTTATAAGTGAGATCATATGGCATTTGTCTTTCACCAACTGGCTTATTTCGCTTAGCATAACAGTCTCCAGTTCCATTCATGTTGTCACAAAAGGTGAGAATTCCTTCTTTTTAACTGCTATTCCATTATAAGTTTTTTTTAATTCACTCATCTATGGGCACTTAGGCTGTTTCCAAATCTTTGCTGTTGTAAATAGTGCTGCCATAAACATACGAGTGCATAAGTTCTTTTTAATTGGTGTTTGGGGATACTTAGGGTATATTCTCATCAGTGAAATTGCTGGGTCAAAACGTAGTTCCATTTTTTTATAATTCTTTTGATGGAAAGGATGAAAGACCCGTTGTGGCTTCAAGAGAAGACAGTTGCCTACAATGAATACACAGCAGTTCGTTACCTCACTATTCAGTGAATAATTATTCCAGTCAACCTTTCCTTTCTGTTGGACATTGCAGTTAAGTTGGGTGCAAATGTCTAAAACAGACCAGCTGCGGTTCATTGATGTTAAATATTCAGGTAAATCTGATGGAATTTCAATCATAAACAAACAAATTATACTATAATTTGGTATTTTAGTAAGTAGTAAATAAGTTAATAAAAAAATTCACTGTATCTAATAAGTAAAATAAGCCTTTAAATACTGGAATTAACCCAGAAATTCCAAGAGGGAATGTATTTTTTTTTCTATTTTTTAAGACAAATAGATTAAGTTAAATACATTGGGCAATAGAAGTGAGCAGCTGAAAGAAGCACAACAATTAACGGTAATGGAATAGTGGTATCCAATATTGTATGCTCGTGATTTTTTTTTCTCAGGCAATGATTCAAAGCAACAATCTTGCAAGCAAGATAAATGCTTCTCTGAAGTATGGAAGGTAGTCAGACAGTTTGTTATAATGTATCTTAATCTTTAGATGACATGTGTTCTTTCTATAGATGTACTGGGTGTTACTACTTTTAATTCAGAAGCTTCAGTAAATGATCCTCATAGTGAGGCCATCATCTCTCACAATGTTAATGTCAAGTCTGATATGAGAATGGATTAATAACAAGCTGAAGAGAAGATATGTCAGAAGAAGTGGTTGCTAACTTAAGAATTACTTTCTGGATTTATCATAATCTGACAACTAATGTGCAGCTCTGACATGTGTTTTTAAAGCTAACAATGGATAGTTGAATGATAATAGTAAGTTAACTGTACCTGCTTTGTTTTAATGCCTTTTGAAGGAAAACACTATATTCTTCAATATAAACTTTAATTGAAATAAAATTTTCTAATGTATTTCTTGTCTCTTTCTAAAGATCTCAATTTTTTTGAGATAATGTGAAAATCTCAGATGTATAACAAAATGACACTTGAGGGATTGCTGATATATTTCAGGAAATAAAGTAAAGAGAGAAATGTCAAAAAGTACATCAGGACAAAGAAAAATGTGTCAGCATTAAATGTAAGTGAAACAGAAGGAGTAAAAAGGTTGATATGGAAGCAATACAAAATCCATGCACTTTTCTACCAAAGGATAAGGACACATCTGTGACTTTTATTATGCTCAACTGTAGTTCAAAATCTGTCTCTACCACTAGCTCAACTGTGGCAACTCATACATATAATGCATACATTAAGATCAAAAGAGTAGATTAATTCCATGGCGACTGATAAATTAGGAAGAGACAGATGGAAACAGAATAAAATAGAATAAAGTCTAATAAACTATTAAACATATGTATCATTCTACTAAAAAAATATAACTTAAACAGATAATAGGGTGATGATGTTTCTATACCCCCCAATAGAATGGAAAATGGAATTTCTGAATAAAACTGTAAATCAGTAAACATTCATAATTCATAAAAAATTACTTAAACCAAATATCAGAAATGTCATTTACAGTAAAGGCAGACTAGGTCATTCAAATTAACCCTAGCCATGAAAACAACAATGAAAGTAGATAAGATGTTTTTGTTTTTTTAAATCGCATCAGTAGTATTCCTTTGTTTTCTGTGAGGCTCTTCCCATGAGAAGCACTGGGAACTAAAAAGCAGGAAGAGAGCAGCCAGTATCTTTCTTTTCTCTTGGCCTCTGCTGGAGAAATGACATCAACGATATGGCAGGAAACTGGAGGCGATCGCCAGCTGCTGCAGTGCTCAGTGCATCAGCAGGAGGATGGGCTCCTAGTGTGCTATTCGGTTCTAACATCAGCAATGGCAGCATTACCTTTCTTAGTGGCTTCATTGATGATGAACTATAGACTTCAACTTACTTACGGGTATTAGGCTGTTTCCTGATCTCAGGGTAATGCCCTCTCACTTTTGCTTCTCTAGAGACCTCCTGTGTCTTTCTTTTGCTTCTCCAGGCCTTCTAGTTGTTTCCTAATATATTCTATAAATGACTGTATGTTGAAATACCTGGACTGATTTCTATTTCCCAGAATGGACACTGACAATATTCTACGGCTAAAACAAGTATTAATTACAGGTGGGTTAATTTCCTAAATGTGAAAGTCAAACCTATCTAGCTTTCAGGATATAATAGAGAATAATGTTTTTATTACTTCAGAGAGGGAATAATTTTTCAAACAAGACAGAACGACTAAAGAAAAAACCTAATAAATTCTACTTCAATTAAAATGGGACTTCTATTTATCGAAAGACACCAAAAAGGAGCTAAAAGACAGAGTCAGAAAAGGCATTTGCAACTCATAATTTTAAAAAGCTTGCCTGAAGAATATATAAAGAACTTCTAGCCCTGCCTGGTGTAGCTCAGTGGATTGAGCACGGGCTGCAAACCAAAGGGCTGCCGGTTCAATTCCAAGTCAGATCATACGCCTGGGTTGTGGGCCAGGTCCCCCGTGCGAGTCACATGGGGCCATGTGAGAGGCAACCACACATTGATGTTTCTTTCCCTCTCTTTTTTCCTCCCTTCCCCTCTCTCTAAAAAGAAATGAATAAAGTCTTTAAAAAAAAGAACTTCTATGCTTCTATAAATCAATGCAAAAAGAAACAAACGCAATATAAAAATGGGAAGATTAATTAAACGGCGTTTCACAGTCACAAAACGGAAACCCAAATGATAAATGAACATATGAAAAAATACTCATTGGCAGTTTGTAATTTCAGCATCTCTCCTCCTTCTCTGCCTTCTCCAGCCCTTCTTGCGTCATCCTCCTCTGTCTCTTTCCGCTCGCTCTTTTCCTCTCTCCTTTTCTTTTCCCTTTCTGCTCCTTAGGCTTCTTCTCTCCCTTCTCCAACTCCTGCTCCTCCTTCTTATCTTCCTCCTCCCTTTTCCTTTCCCTTTCTTCTTCTCTTCTGCCTCCTTAACCTTCCCTTTTCTTTTCCTCCTTCCCCCTCCCTCCTCCTTCTGTACCCTCTCCTCCCTAGACAACTCTCCTCTTCCTTTTGCTCTTCTAGATCTTCTAACTCTTCTATAACCAATCTTTTATTTGAAATACTGAGAGAGATTTCGTTTTCTAAAATTTTCTCACAAGTTGAATTGCTTTGACGTGAATTCTAATCATGTTGGTAACCAACATGAAATTTTGTTAAAATTATTTATTATAAATAAAGATGACATTCTTTGTTCCCTTGATTTCTATATTTATTCAACAGACATTTATTGAATAATTAATATAATAAATTCATAAACAAAGAAAGATGAACTAAAGAAAAGTAATCAACAAAGAACTGGACAAATGATAATGACTTAAATATTCCAAGCTTTAGTTTCTTCATCAATAATATGAGAATAACCATAAGAACTCACAGGACCCTTATGAGGATTTAGTTTATTGTAATATACATTCCAGAAGATTCTCACATTTCTCTCTCTCAGATGCCATTCCTTTCTTCCACTGCATTTCCTACATGCCAAGCTTGTTCTCATTTTTTAAGGATCATCATCTAGTCAAGTAACAATTCACCAGTTTCTCTGAGCAGGTTAAGGTGCTCTTTGGATTTCTCTTAACACTCTTTTCTTACCCTCCTCTCTTATATGTCTTAAAAGTTTGCATTTTCAATGTCTATCCATGTATCTATCACTGGAACTGAGTCTTATTTATCTGCTTCTTACCATGCCTCTCATATTGCCTGGTATGTTAGTGAAAACTGTTACCTCAAGATATGAATAGAGTTTTAGCACTGTAAGAACCATCTGCCTTCTGGATAAAAGTATCAAGGAAAGCCAGAAAAATATTAGAGCTAGTCAAAAATTAAATGAGTTTAAGGTCCTGGAAATATTGAGAAGTTGTATTAAAAGGGTAGGTAAGATAGTAGTGAAAAGGTCAAGATTCTAGACATTATCACCAGAATGAGTTTAGCTTTTCCTCAAGGATTTTCCAAGAGCTATAAAATAATATCTTTTTTGGAATAAGAAATTGTTTCATGGGAAAGATTCTTTATTAATATTATCATGTAGTAACACATTTCTCATCTGTGAAAATTAGGGAGTGAGACTAAAGGATTGGCAAGCAAGCCAAAAATATTAAGAGTGCTAACAGCAGTTAACACAAACACTGACTTTATTTTTTATCTATATATTTTAAATATTTTATTTATTTACTTTTAGAGAGAGGAGAAGAGAAGGAGAAAGAGAGGGAAAGAAGAGTGTGATTAGCTCTTCTGTGACCCCTGCTGCCTCTTGTGCACCCCCTACTGGGGGCCTGGTCCACAACCCAGGCATGTGCCCTGCCTGAGAATTGAACCAGTGACACTGGTTTACAGGATGCACTCAATCCAGTGAGGCCATGCCAGCCAGGGCCAAACACTGATGTTTACTTTACTATTCTCTATTCAAATATAATTTATTAGAGTAAGAAAACCAGTTGGACATATTTTGCTTAGGAATACTGTTTTAAACCTCTGTATTCTTTTCACTTTCTAAATTGAAGATAGAAATTGAGCCTCTTAAAAAAAACGTGTCTTCCAGGTCACCACTACATCAGTGTGTTTGGTTTGAGAATTTTCTTCACCGATCCATCTACCATCATTCTGGAAGTTTTCTTTATACCAAATTTTCTAAAACAGTGATGCTACACAGAAATACATTGAAGCACCATTTTGTACAATTCAAATACCCATAGGGAATGGCAAAACTAGAAGTTTTGAGTAATTAAGCATATATTTACACTGCCAGGAAAAGCTGAAAATTAAGGATTATGTGGAGAGAAGCTGAGCCCTAATTTTTCATTTTGTTCTAAGTGGACCATGTGAATTTGAAAAGGCAGCTCTCTACAATGCAGAGAGAAAGAAGGAGCTCCTACCCTTTGCAACAGCATGGATGGAACTAGAGAGCATTATGCTAAGTGAAATAAGCCAGGCAGTGAGGGACCAATACCATATGATCTCACCTTTAACTGCAACCTAATCAACAAAAGAAAAAAGCAAGAAAAATATAGCCAGAGACATTGAAATTTTAAAAAAGCTGACAGTAACCAGAGTAGAGGTGGGAGGGAAAAACGAGGTAGGGGAACAGCAGAGGGGTTTTCAGGAACATGTATAAAGGACATATGGACAAAACCAAAGGGGGGTAGGATCAAGGGTGGGAAGTGGGGATGGCTGGGGTTGGGGGGAGTGGTAGGAGGAAAATGGAAACAACTGTACTTGAACAATAAAAAAATGTGGAAGAAAGAAAAGAAAAGAAAAAGAAAGAAAATAAAAGGCAGCTCTCTAAAAGTCAGGCCAAAATGAGGCCTGTGTGAGTGCTGTCTGGGGCCCAAAGCTTGAGTTCTGGAGTCCAATACTCGATAATTACTATCCTAGGTCAACCCCCCAATCATTATGTATCTTATAAAATTTCTTTAACTTCCTAAAGCCTTATTTTCCACATATGCAAATTGCAATGCCCACCTAGTAAGGCTAGCATAGGGATCTACTGTATTCGAAACATTAGCACCGAGCTTGACACATAGTGTCAGGGAAGAAGACTATTGCTATTTTTATTACTGATTACAGAGAACTTCATTACAGGTGCATACTGAGTTCTGACAGGTAAAATGACTGGTTCTCAACCTCAGTATCTTGTTTCCAAATTCTGAAATCCAGATTATATTTGTTAGAAAGTGTGCAGCTGCAAAAAATAAAACTTTTGCTTCATTCAAATTTAATAAGGTAAAATGTATTTTGCCACACCATTAGTTAAGTTCATAGGTAGAAATATTAATTAAAATACTCAACTTTATCATCAAGAATTTATGCACTTTCCATGTCTTTAAGATAATGAGATCAATTCCATCCTATGGCTGGTTGTCTTTATGGTCTTAGAATGAATACCAGAACCAATAGGGCAAAATTGTCCTTGCTCACATCAGGTAGAGAGAGTTATACTGATTGACTGATTGATTGATTGACTGATTCCAGGAACCCCAAGCAATCCTCTCTCCTTATGTCACTCTTGGTCCTTCTTTCTTTTCTTTCCTCCCTCTCTTCCTTCCTCCCTCTATTCCTTCCTTCCTTCCTTCCTTCCTTCCCTCCTTCTTTCCTCCTTTGCTTCCTTCCTTCTGTCATTCCTTCCTTTCTTCTTTCTTCCCCTTTACTCTTTTTTTTCTCTCTTTGTCTCTCATTCTTTCTTCAACAGTTGCTTATCAAATATCTACCAGGGGCCTGTCACCATTCTAAGGGATACACGGGTGCACAAGACAGGGATACCAATCACAGGGTACACGGGTGCACAAGACAGTAAAGATTCCTGGCCTCATGGAGCTTACATTCCAGTGAAGCCACGTTGCTCCTACAACCGGCCAGAAAAATGAGATGATAATGGTTAGAGACTAACCAGTTGGAGTGGAATGGATATTGAGGAATCTACGACACTGTCCAAATGTCTCAAAATATATTCTTGAGATCTTTTGTACATATCAAAACTTCAAGCATCTTAAAGAAAAATCTAAGATTTTTGGTAGAGAAAAATCTAAGATCTATGGTAGAGAAAAATCATGCCCTACTTCTAAATTTCTACCTTATTTTCTGCTTTTTTGACAAAAAAAAGTTTTTCAGTGATGTACAATACATAGTCTTATCAGATATCTGTTTATTTTATGTTACAATATGCTGTTAGTAAAATACAAGCTCATTTGCTTTCTTTGGTTGTCATTTTAAAATCCCAGACCTTGCATTTATCATGGCTTATTATGTAAAAATAATTTATGTTTTAATCATAGATTACATAATATACTATAATGGTGATCTTTAAATGGCCATTTCATTACTATTTTATGTTGCACACAAGACCAATAAGCCACTGCTGCTATAGAAATCATTTAATAACTTTATCTAATAACGATGTATGGTGGTGATTTTCAATTAAATTGAGTCACTCATAATGCATCAGAGTAAATGGATCTGAGCCTAGCGTGGCTGATTCTCCTTGTACTGTGACTTTACAGCTGTAGCAGAGCAGAGTTTCTCAATTCCTGCCAAACCCTGATTCCCACCAGAGTAAAGCAATATGTAAATAGTCCAGAACCAAACTGTCCATTTTTAAAGCATGAAGTATTTCATTGTGTATGCCTACGGCAGTAAAATAATGGTCTGTGTCAACTACTCATGAAAAAATTGAATTCCAGTAGAAATTTCTTCATGCTGTGGTCTATCACACTCATCATTTGGTGACTTTCTGGTCAAAACTGAGGGAATAGGAAGGAATCCAAAGATTTCACATAATAATCTAAGAAAAAATGAATGGCTTTACTTTGAAACTTTAGTGAGTTATAAGATTGTACAATATGTAACTCCTTTGCTGCCATTTGCTTTCTGTCACTGTCATACACATTAACAGTGATGGTGGAAGAGGACAGAAGGTAGCGTGATTAATATAATTTCTCTCTAAAGTACCTACTATGTGATGGGCCCTTACTACATGTCATTAACTCATTTAACCCTTACAGAAACCCTAGTTGGTGGACACTATGTCCTCCATCTTACAAAGAAGGTGTCTCAGTTCACAGAAAGTAACACATTTGCCCAAATTGCTACACTATTTCCCAATCTAGCATGCAGTGGAGAAAATATTAGATGCAAAGCCCAAAGACCATATGCTGTTTATTTTTTAAAATCTGCGTCTTTAAAATTTAAAGGACAAACAGTATACCTTAACAAGAAAAAAGAAAGTCTCCTTTAGGAAGGAAAATGATCATAATATTTATCCTACTTTTGTAAAACTGAAAGCTAAAGATATAAAACCGCCAATGGATTCCCTACAAGACCGATGGCTCTCTGGAAGGGGAAGAGAAGAATGATGAGGACGAAGGTCTGGAGGGGGAGATACTCCCCTCAAGTGGGACAAGGCGATGCCTCCCCCACCACAGCACCCCCAGACTGACAGGCTTACCTGCCCATAGGAGCTCTCATGGGCACCCAAATTCATAGAGAGAGAGAGAGAGATTGAGATGCTCCTTGATCCCAGCCACTGCAAACTCATGGGTTACACTCTAGGCCATGACACAGACACAGTTGTGGGTCGCCCAGACCAATCCACCAAAGCATCAGGACTCTGAATCAGCCCTAGTACATGTCCACTACAGAGGTCCAGGCGCAGACAGGGGAGGAGTGCCTTCGCTCTCCTCTGGGGGCATGGGAAGAAGAGGACACTGAGCAAGTCCCCACAGAAACCCTCTGCCCAGGCCTGCTCCCCAGCCTGCCTCAGTGCATGATGGTGCTGCTAAAGATCCTGCTGGCACAATTCCCACCTCAAAAGCCAAAACAGATTTGATCAACATCCTAGCAGACATCCTGCCTGAGGAGAAGCCCACCACAGTGTTGAAGAGCATGTGAAGCTGGGGCTGGATGTGAACCTCTACAAAGAGGCCACTGTTAAGGCCATTTCTGCTGTCCTGCTGCTGCTGCTCAAGCACTTTAAGTTGAACCACACCTCCCAGTTTGAATACATGGTCCAGCACCTGGCATCTGCCAACTGCACCCCTTTGATTCTAAGTTCTTCAGTCAAAACATCATGTCCTACATCACTGCCAAGAACAGCAGTTCTGCCCTGGATTATCTTCCCTGCGTGGTGTGTGAGTTGCCAGAGCTGACTGCCAAGAGTCTGGAAGCTGGTAACAATAACCACTTTTGCTAGAGGAATCCTTTTTCTTGTATCCATCTGCTTTGGATCTTAAACAAACTGACCAATGGAAGCATTCAAGGATGCTGATGCAGGTGGTGCCCACCTCATCCTGAAGAGGGCCCAGAGGTGAAACAGGCCATGATGCAGCCCTATGTGCTGAAAGTGCTGAAGGTGCAGACCAAGTACCTGGGGCAGCAATGGCAAAAAAGCAACGTGAGGACCATGTCTGCCATCTACCGGAAAGCTGTGTCCTCGGCTGAATGGCGGCTGGGTCTGCCATAACAACCTTGATGCGTGGCCTTGGGACTTGCAGGCAGAGGAATGTGCCCTCTGTGCCAACACTGAATGATTCAACACTCGTTGCTACAACTGGACCCACAGTAACCCTGACTTCCTATCTCTGGCCAATTGCCTGCAGAGTGTTCTGGGCCAATGAGTGGATCTGCCTGAGCACTTCCTGATGAACTACAAACTCTGGTTAGAATGGGAGATCTTCTCCAAGCCCATTTCCTAGGAAGAGCTGCTGCAGTGAAGCTCCCAGACAAAGGACTGAAGAGAAAAAGTGGCGTCCAGGTCCTCAGGGCCTGTCCTGGTCCATTGCCACCTGGTCCCCTCCAGGTGACAGCACAGCTCCACTGTGCCCTCCCAGACCAGCATGGGGCTTGTTGCTGAGTCCAGATTGAGCCTCTTATTGGTCACAACTTCCTGCCTGGGAGCTGTCACTTCTAGGCTTGGGATCCTCCCTTCCTTCACTCCTCCCTGCTCTCCTCTCTTGAACATGGTTATTTGCAGGTCATTTCTCATTCTGCCCAAAGTTAGGAACAGCTGGGATGGTCTGGGAACCCACTGAATCTGAATTTCATGGGTCATGCTGACTCTTCCTGAGACATGCAAATGCACAGCAGGTCAGTTTGCCAAGGAAGAGGGTTTAGTGTTAGGGCCAGGACCAGAAAGTCAGAATCTTGGTTTTGCTTTGGGGGGTTTCCGATGCCATTCCAGCCTCATGCTAAATTCATCCAGAAGCAACTCTAGAGGCTCTGGCAGCTGCCTCAGCACTTGGGTTTTAGACAGGGTTGGGGTAGGGAAAGAAGCTACAGATACTGTTTGCTTTCTTGGTTTGGAAGGGTCTGTAAATATACATAAATCTGTGTGGATTCTCTTGTGTCATGTTGGGGTTTCTAATGTGTTTGTCTATTCTGTTTACATAAAAGGAATAAAAAATAATAAAAATAAAATAAGTGTACAGGGAGAGGTGGGATTTCCACAGGATGGTTTCCAGGGGCCGTTCCAGTTCTCTCTTTCCCCTAAGCAGCAGGATTCCAAAATACCTGGGTAGTTAGTGTAAGTGATGGAACTGGACAACTTCTAAACTTCCCATAACAAAATGCTATATTATTGTGTAAGATTTCTTAAACTAAGCATTACTACAATTAACAAAATTCAGAAGTCAATTTTAGAAGTCTATTCCAGAGACAAGGAAGTAATAAAAAAATTCCTGAAAATTAAGAGATAACAGATGCATCCCATAATGGGAGACTGGAAATTTTGTACTTAAGTAAATAAAAATAAGCTGATTTCTTAAAGAGATACCTAATCTCAAATTTATCTTGGTTTTAACTCCATTTAACTGACTACCTGCAATGCTATACATAACTTCATTTAACCTTAGTTATCTCCCAAAGGCCCCATATGCAAATACAGTTATATTGGGGATCAGGGCTTCGACATGTGAACTGGGTAAGGGTGGGAGGCAGAAATTCAGACCACAGCAGGTCAATAGACTCTATCCTATTATACCAACTACAAAATCAGAGCTAGACTACAAAAGCTTTGTAGGAACTATTCCATTAACTTAGTTAAATTAATGTAAAAGACCCTATATACAATACACAGTTGAAATCTGTGAAGTATTATAGCTGATCTTGTGTGATGGACTTATTGACTGACATGGGATAAAATGCCTGTCCAGGTGATGAATGATAGGGCTGGGTGTCTATAGACTCCAGTGTAATAATAACACTAAAATTTCATACAATAATTAGCCTTCTGTGGTTGATTTATAGAGAAATAATATGCAGAAATCTAATGTGTTTTAAAGTATGAGACACATGGAATCATAATTTAGCAATAAATCTGGGGACTTAATGCACACATTTAGCTATTTTAACAAACAGATAAAGATTGATATAGTAATTTATAGTAGAAAAATCTCATAAAAAATAAAATATGCATCATTTTCTAACAAAGTTGCCAAAGTATAGAAGATGATATATAAATATAAGACTGCTCACCTTAGCAACTGAATAATTTCTCATAGATTCATTGGGCACTGAGTCATTACCATACTTTCTAAACAACTTATAAAATGTTCTTCTTACATTTTCTCACTTAATAATGACATTTACCAAATATCTTACTAAAGACTTTTACTACACATTGAATTGTATTAATATAGTTATATTTTTATTATATTATATCATCACATTTTTCTTTTTGCTTTTACATCTAGAGGCTTGGTAACTTTAGAAGATGAATAGAAATACATTTGGGTTCATTTGTTCATTTTATTACATGGTTTTATGTTCTTGGAGATTACATAAGATTTGGGAATCAAGTTACTAATAATGATAGGCTACCAAACTTACAGATCCAAGCAGAGGTAACTTATACAAGGCAGGGAGGGCATGGGCATTTTTATATATGCTTTGATGGAATGTTGATAGTCAGAACTGTAAATGTATGTGCTCTCTGCTTTTGGCAAGGGTGGCTGGGAAAGCCTTCTAACTTTAAGGGGTGCCTGGATTTAATGTGAGTGTAGAATTGCACCACAGCAGAACACACTCCTGCACCTGAATTGTTGCTCTTATGAGCAAACATAGTAAATCTTTATTCTAAAAAATAAAATAAAGTAGTTATGTATTTCGATCCAAATTATTGAATTTACAATTGGGGTCCAGAGTCACAGCTACTGTAGAAAGAAAGTGGGAGCTAACATTTTTCCACTGACCAGGAGTTCAGTTTCACAACAAATTATTATAATGAATGAATCAATAAGGCATATACTTTCAAAGATAGTTTACACCATGTTTTTCAGTCATAAAATGATAAGAGGGAAGCTCAGTTAGGGAGAAAATGACATCGCAATTTAGATTAAATCCTTTTTTTATTGATTTTAAAGAAAGAGGGGAAGGGGGGAGAGAGAGAGAAAGAGAGAGAGAGAAACATTTATTTGTTGCTCCACTTTATTTATGCATTCTTATTTGTGCCCTGATCAGAAATGGAACCTGCAACTTTGGTCTTTCAAGACAACTGACTTACCTGGCCTAAGTTCACAGGCATAAGCAAAGGAAAAGTTTTCTAGAATTTTTAGAAGCTATTTCCATTTCAATGGCACACCCACCCTCCAGATATCACAGAATGCCAGTGTGTGGTCAAGGGCCCACAAGAGTCGTACTTCTTATCCACCTACATACAGACTTCATACTATTTCTCAGGAAATTGGCCCCTTTGCTCTCAGTTGTTGTGGTCCTAGTCCATAAATGATCATCTCTTACTGTCTTATCCTCATTCTTCCTCACCCTAATGATCCTATCCTCCCATTTTTCTCCTGTGAGCACCAACATCTTACCACTTGTAATGCAGTCAGAATTTTCTCACTCCTCACATTCTAGCCTAGTTTTCTCCACAACTTTTCTTCCTCTCATACTTATAAATAGATGTCATTTCAGTTTTCTGAATGGTATCCCTTCACCTCTTTTGGTAAATGCCTTTTTTTCTAAAGAGTTTTTATTTCTCTTTATTTCCTCAAATTCACTGGACTTAGGACCTAATGACCCATGAACCCACTGCTCTCTCACCTGATGGTTACTGTCTTCCATTGCCCTCCATTTAGTGGGCCAATATTGTCATCTCCTCTGCGACACTTCTCTACAAATAACCACATATCCTTAATTTTACCATTTTATCTTAAACACATGTCAATAATAATTTTTCCTAAACTTAATAAAACTACTCTGTGATCCTTTCTAAAAAGTAATTACCAAAGCTTGCATGAGTTATTCTACTTGTATGTTTCCCTCAAATTCAATTTTTAACTATTTACATTTTCCTCTCATTCTCTAATAGATTTTGAGCAAGGAAATTTAGAATTTAAATTTAAATTTAAAATATTTAACTGTTTTAGAACAGTTAAATATTTTAACTGTTACAAAAGGGATTGTTGGATCTTTGAGTCTAAAATGAGGCAATTCTGAAAATAAAATATATGAATTCTGAACTGATAGAAAATACATAGATAGCAATAAATAAGTATCTATAAATACCAAGAATTGAGAAGACTGTATAAGTGAACCAGGGAAAAAGCATTTTGAGATGAAATAGTCGTAAAATAGAGGCACATAAGATAGAAACATGATTTGGATACTTACCTTCGTTCTTCTCTCTAGTGTGCATCTTACAAATTGAAGCCAGGAAAACTTCCAAACCTGAGAATGTAAAAAGAAAACCTTAAAAATTGCTTCTACCATCTTTTAAAATATAAACAGAAGGTGTTATACATAATACAGTCTATGTCAGAATAGAAATTATAACACAGATAGTTAAGAAAGAGAAATATTAGTGCTTACCAAAGGAAAAGAGCACTTCTTAAAATCAAAAGCTAACTACTCAGTATCTGAATTTATTAATATGTGCAGTAATGTAGTTTCCTAAAATTTTTCAAGTTAATTAAAAAGGCACTTTTAAATGTTTTCACTTAAATTAACTAATAATTTCTATATTTTTATGTCATCCCCCAAATAACATCTTGTTGAAGTAGATCCAATTGTAACTTAGTTCTGGTATAATTGCTAAGTCGTCTTGCCTATTTCTTTTTCTTATAAATTATCAATGCCACTTATGAAAATTGAACATATATCAGAATATTTATAGATATAAAAGCAGACAGATCTTAAGAATTCAAACCTCTTTCTAATATAAATTTTAAAAAGCAAACAAATGTAGCCCATTGAGTTCCAGATAAAGGTTACTGTGCTGACCTTTATCTATCATGTGCTGAATAAACACAGTCATTATTTTTACTTCCTTCTAAAATTTGATTAAAATGCCAGTGTATGAGACAATAAAGTAGAGCAACTCTTTTAGAAGCTGGAAGTCAAATGGAAACATGGTAAACGTAACTAGATTGGCACATTGGGAAAGCTGAATTTTAAGGCTTTAAAAAAGTTCAAGGCACAATGTAACTTAAAAATAGATCCCCTAACATGTGAGGAATTGGCAGAATATTGTGAAAATGATTAAATTGGCACTAAAAGTCTAAGAATTCGTTAAGAACTTGCTTAGAAAGCATTAAGACCAGATCTTCTCTATTCTAAAGTCTCTAGGTTACTGCTTTTCTCCTACACTGTCAGAGAACTATGTTTTTGATAGCTCTATGAGATATAATTACATATCATACAATTTGCCCACTTAAAGGGTATACAGTTAACCCCTGAACAATGCAGACTCAGGGGCACCCACCTCTCGAGAAGTCACAAATCTGTGTACAGCTATAGAAATTCAATGGTTTATAGCACTGTCTATTCATTAAGTGGTGCAACTCTCACCACAATAAATTTTAGAGCATTTTCTTTACCCCAGAAGAAACCCCATATCCATTAACTGTCATGTTCCAATGCCCCATTCCTCTCAGCTCAAAGAAATCATTGAATCAAATGAATTAAAATTCATTATATTTTAAGTTAATTAAAATTTATGTTCTAATATAAATTGATAAATCCACTGTGCCTTTTTATGAAGATTCTTTCACTTTGCACAACACTTTTAAGGTGCATTTATGTTATAGCATGTAACAATACCTCATTCCTTTGTATTGCCATACAGCATTCTATTGTCCATATATACCACATTTTGTTTAACCATTTGCCATTGACATTGATTGACATTGAGTTGTTTTCACTTTTCTTTTAATCCTTACCCAAGGACATGCTCATTGATTTTAGAGAGAGAGGAAGAGGGAGGGAAGGAGGGACACAGAGACAGAGGAGAGACAGAGGAGAGAGAGAGAGAGAGATTGAAGTCAGAGAGAAACATCAATCAGTTGCCTCCCATACGTGCCCCAACCACCGGGGGTTGAACCCACAACCTTAGGTATGTGCCCTGACCAGGCATCAAACCCACAACTTTTGTCATGTACAGGATGACACTCCATGCAACTAAGCCGCCCAGCCCTAGCTGGTTGTTTTCACTTTTTATATATTATGAATAAAACTTCTATAAACATTTGTGTACAAGTTTTTGAGCAAACATATATTTTTATTTCCCTTGGAATAGACATAGGAGTGGAATTTCTGTGACATACGATAATTCTATGTTTACTTTTTAAAGCAATTAATGTGCTGTTTTTAAAAGTGGTTGCACCATTTTATACCCCCACCAGCAGTGCGTGAGATTTCCACCTTCACATTCTCACAAAACTTGTTACCTGTCTTTTTCATTTAGTCACCCTCAGGGCTATAGAGTAGTCTCTCATTGTGTTTTTTATTTGCATTTTAGAGGGCATATAATTTTTCAGATAGTAATAAAATTCTCCTGTCCTGGAAGATTCCACACACACAAAGCAATTAAGTACAAATTTATATATTGAATATGGAAAGCCTCGTTGTATTCTCTCATTTTGCTCCCAAAATTCTGGCAGCTACATACATCTCATCCAGGCAGGTGAATGGAAAAAAATCTTTGAGTACTCACTCTAATAGCTCAAGAGAAAGATTCTAAGACACAGACATTAAGCATTTCCCAAATAAATATCCCACAATAAAGCTCAAAATTAATAAGTCTCATCCATACACTCAGAGCTTCGAATGAACTTTTTGCTACTCTTAGTATAAATATGAGCTGTCAACTAAGAATTACCAGATGTTTTAAGAAAATCTATGAAATCAAAGACAGAAAACAACCAAAATAGGAAAGAAGAAATTTGGAATAGAAAAAGACAAAGCATGAAGGGAACTTTAAAAAAGTGATAAGCCTTAACTCTCATTAATGCTCTGAGAGAAATA
>PVJI01009253.1:51560-66390 GCA_004026765.1 Micronycteris hirsuta
TAATTGTAAAGATTAAATTACAGAAGGATGTTATAAGTCATAGAACCGAGTAATCATCAATAAATACTATTCCCATGAGAAGAAGACTACAGAAACACTGAATGAGCTCTATGGCAATAAATTTGAGAACAACCAAGGAACTTCGAAGAAGTTTTTGTAGCTTCCAAATAAGAGGTTAGTGCACAAAGACTCCAGGACATAACTAAGGGAGACATAAGAAATTCAAATAGTGTGGAAGAGGATGAATCACTAGTGGAATGCAGATATGTCCAATAAATCTTTCCATTTAAAAGGGAAGGTCCACTCTGAAGTAAAAGTGCAGAAACAAAAATCACATTGGGAATGGGGAGAACATTCAAATGCTGCATGGCAGAAGGAACCAATAGAGCAAACACAAGTGGCAAACACAAGGCCCGCAGGCTGAATCCAGCCCTCCACCTTGTTTTGTCTGGCCCAGCACCTGGTTTCTACCTGGCATCAGCACCAGCTCTCGCTTAACTGTTAAGAGTTGGTTACATTTATAAATCCTAACATTACATTTGGCCCTTTGAAGGCAACTGCGAGGCTGATATGGGCCCCGGTGAAAATGAGTTTGACACCCCTGCAGTAGAGCATAGGGAACTGGGACAGCAGAGCTGATTGTTCTAACACTGAGATCACCACCTTGAAAAGCAAGGCTGGTAGTGCCCTGGACAATGCAGATACAGAGACAGGAAACCTACTTGAGTCAGATCAGGCTAAGCCCTGAGAGATGAGATGTATAAGTGGCTAAAACATGTATATAAGTAGGTGATAGGTAATAAATATATAGATAGATGACAGATAAGATAGAAAAGCTCTTAAGCTATGAAGGGGAAGAGCTACTTTGCCCCAGTCATGCCTCCCACATACAAACATCCTCCTAATAATCCCGGAAATGCTTTTTCATTTAAACATGTAAAACAAATAAATAAGATTAAAATCTAATTCCATATAAAGACATTATAGAATTAAAGATAAAATAATCCAATTGATGTTCTAGCAAAATAGTGAAAAACATTAAGGAAAATATGACTGCAAAGAAAATAAATGTAGCATATTATTTCTAAAAGGAACAGAAGAAATTAAGAAAATTATCAAAGCTCTGGAAAAAAAGCATAAATCAAAATTAGAACATCTCCAATGAAATGACTAGAAAATAGGATATATATTTTTTCAAAAGCTATCATAACTCATTAATAAATGAGAAGAAAATGAAAACAATAAGCAATGAGACTAAATTTGAAGAAACACACAAATATATGAACATAAAGCAAAGTTGGAGAAATAGAGGAAAGAAAAGAGTGACAATAATGAAATAGAATTAAAGACACAAAGCATTTTCAAGAAAGTCAAAGATACAGAAGACATATAAAGAAAACTCAAGTTGATATATTAATAATTAAAATACCTAAAAAGAAAAAAGACAACTAAACTAAACAAATTTTTAAAGTACAATATAAAGAATTTTTTCTGGAAGAAACCCTAATATCTACATATTGAGTAGGCACACTAAACACTTAGAAAATACAACCCAGAGTAGTCAACACCAACTCAGATCTAGTAAAGCTACTACTGAACTTTAACAATATGGGGACGAAAACATTCAGATAAAAACACTAAGTCACCAATAAGAGAAAAAATATGTTAGATTGCTCCCAGATTTTTCAACAATATTTAATGATCATAGAGAGTAGAGCCTACTCCAAATCTAGCCTAACCTAACCTCACACCTTCCCTCTCCCCCCAACACTTCCCTTGTACCCAGAATTCAATGTATGATATTCACAAAAATCCTCTCTGAAAGTTCCCTCCACATTCTTGATCCACTGGAAACCTGACTCCCCCTAATGCCTCTGTTGCTCGATCGGTCTTAAGTGGAGCCTGTTTGCTCACCTTGCCCTCCTGTATCCTCATTGCTGCTTCCGGTCCATTCATTTTTTTCCTACTAAACCTCCAGGATTCTTTGAAGCTCTTTCCATCAGTCTATACCACCATGTAGTGAGCTGAATTCTGCCCTCCCCCTCAAATATCCAGGTCCTGTCACCTTATATGGCAAAGAGTTTAAAGACATGATCAAGTTAAGGATCTTGATATGGGGAGAGTGTCATAGGTTTTTTTAGGTGAGACATATCCTAAAAGTAATAACAAATGGCCTTTTAAGAGAAAGGCAGAGGGAGATTTGGTGAAAGAATGCAAGAAGGTAGTATTACAATAGAAACAGCCCAAGTGCCCATCAGTAAATGAGTAGATCAAAAAACGGTGGTACATTTACACAATGGAATTCTATGCAGCAGAAAGAAATAAGGAGCTCCTACCCTTTGCAACAGTATGGACAGAACTGGAGAGCATTGTGCTAAGTGAAATAAGCCTAGCAATGAAAGACAAATACCATATGATCTCATCTATAAGTGGAACCTAATCGACAAAACAAGCAAATGAGTAAAATAGAACCAGAGACATGGAAATAAAGAACAACAAACTGACAGTGACCAGAGAGGAGGGGAGAGGGGGGAAAGAAGGGCAAGGAGCAAGACAAGGAACATGAATAAAGAGCTCATGGGAACAGACAATGGAGGGGATTGACTGTGGGAGTGGAGGAGGGAGATGGGTGAGCAACTGGGAAAAGGTAGGATAACTACAATTGAACAATAAAAAAATAAAATATATTACCTTAAAAACAGAAAAGAAACACATTTTAGTAAACACATGCCAAGAAAAAAGGAAGCCACTAAAAGCTGAAAAAGATTGTGAAATAGATCCTTTAATCAGAAGGAACCAGCCCTGTTGATACCTTGACATTAGCCCAGTAAAAATGATTTGGGAACTTTGACTTCCAGAACTGTATGTTTGTTGTAATTATTTACAGCAACAATAGGAAACTAATATACTCTGAGTGGATGCATCTACAGATGTCCAGGCCACCAAATTCCTAGAAGACGACAGTACCTGGTTTAGTATCTTACCCGCTGACACTATGCTTATAATGATTTTTATGATTTCCATATCCATGGACACTGAAATACCCTCCTGACTCTTCCCAAGTTTTGGCCTCTTAATTCCTTATCCCCATTAATTCTGCCCTCTATGCCTTCTCAGCAATTAATTCATTATTCCCTGTCATTCCAATAACTGGACCTGTATCACCATCCATAACCTCAATGTCTAGGCTCATTCACTGATCACCACTGTCTATCTCGCTATTTCATTCCTTGCTCCCACCTCAATAATTTTTTGATGCAGTGTAACTTCCAATCTATTAACCTAACCTTTTTTTCATTGCTTTCACTTAACTCAGATTCCCTATTTCTCCTTGCCTGGTTGAGATTCCAAACCATTTAGTATAATTAGTGTCCCATATATACTCTCCATTCCCTTGCCACATTCTCCTGCCACTATACTCTCTTGGTGACAATCTTAACCCAGTTAAGTCAAATCTCTGACCATGCATGACTTCATGCCATCTGTACTGATGTAAGAGCAGCTGAATAAAGCTGGAGGAATAGATGCAAAACTTTGCTGGTTGCTCTCATTTTAAATTCATAACCACTCTCCCCAAGTGGGCCTTTAGGGTTGGCTGAAATTCTATTTCCTTTTACTTTAATCATCCGTTTTACTATATTTATGTCTATTTCGATACACTATTTTAGTGTATCGAATCCTATGAGAGCAAGAGATCTGTTTCGCTTACCAATGTATCCAAAAGCATAATCCATAAAGAAAATAATCAATAACTTGAACTTCATCAAAATTAAAAACTTTTGTTTTGTGAAGATTCTGTTAAAAGAATTATAAAAAGCCACAGACTGTGCAATTCCATTTTTATGACATCTTGGAAAAGGCAAAGGGAGTGGGAGTGAGGGGAGGTAGAAGAAGGTAAAGCAGGAGTAAATGGTGATGGAAGGAGACTTGACTTGGGGTGGTGAACACACAATACAACATACAGATGATGTATTGCACACCTGAAACCTATATAATTTTATTAGCCAATGTCGCCCCAATAAATTCAATAAAAAAGAAGGAAAAAAGAAAAGAAAAGGCAATACTACAGGAATGGAGAACAGATTAGTGGTTGCTAGCATAAGGAAAGGAGGTGACTGCAAAGGGGCAGTACAAGAGAATCGTTAGAGCTTATCAGGGTGGTAATGACAGACACAAGACTTTATGCATTTGTTAAAGCCTTGTAATTATATATCACAAGGAGTGAATTTTAAAGTATGTAAATTCAAAAGTAAAATAAAATGAGAAAAGTATTACTTCTTCTTCCCCATTCCAATAGTGCTCCTCCCCATTCCATTCTTTAGGAGAGGTTCCCTCCACATCGCCCCCATGGTGCCCTGCACTGAAGCCTGTAGAAAACTGATGAACCATTTACAAAACCAATCTAGTCTCCTGGTATGCCCAGTGCCTTGGGATCTGATGAGTTATTGACCTACAAGGCATAATTTTTCCTTCAAATACAATGTGTTCTTCAAAGGAACATGTATAAAGGACACATGGACAAGGCCAAAGTGGGGTAGGATCGAGGGTGGGAGGTGGGGATGGCTGGAGTGAGGGGGATTGGTGGGGGGAAGTGGAGACAACTGTACTTGAACAATAAAAAATTTAAAAAATTTAAAAAGTACAGTGAGAAGAGTGAGTGTTATGTTAAAAATACCTAATATTTCATGCCTCAATGCTTGTTCTTATTACCTACTATTTGTACTTCTGTGTTCATTTTCCTTCTTTTCATTCACAGTAGGTATGTGTGGGGGGATAGCACTTTTGCACATCTTCTTCTTTCTTATATTTTCATTCTCCTTTTCCTTTTCTTTCTAACCATGACCCAGTGGGATGGCAGTCAGCTAATTCCAGGAGTAGGGGGTGCACTTTTTCTTCATTCCTACAGGCAAGCACTGATTCCTGCTGTCTAGCACCACACCACTTCCTTGGGATGAGAAAGGAACCCCAATACTCCTGACTTAGATGACTCCTACACAGTCCGACATCGTTGTCAAAGAAATTATCCTCTCTGTCTGAGGTGATCCCACAGATAACTACTTAATTCTTTAACAGGAAATTAGAGTAGTAAAAGTAAAATTATTCTTAAGCATCACCATTAAATTATCAAAAAAGAAACAAGTCGTTTTGCAAAGTATATATCAAGTGGTATTTTAGTCACTAACTATAAATGAAGATTATTTATTAAAAAAATAATTATGGTTTATGAATCTCATCACATTGTGCTATTTAAAGAGTCAACTAATTACTCTGAAAGGACGACGAGCCTAGGCAGCTCTAAAGACTGCTAGTTTTGACATTCTCTGTGCTGGAGTGCTAACTAGTGCGGAATTTGTATAAAAGTGCAGAAACACTCTACCAAAAAAAAAAAAACCTCCCCATTTTTATATATGTGTAATAAATTGTTGTAGTTGACTACCTGTATATTATTAATAAAAATAGTGCTGAGAATAGCCTCTTCTCAGCTTGACTTATATTAGAAAGTGTGATAGACAAGAATGCCCTGGCCTTCCCCCCTGTAAATGTATACATGAACACACAGACATCTACATGCGTTTTTTCTTTTAAACCTTTATCAGGTCTTTTCTACCACATGCCAGGCACTCATATGTACACTAACCCTCATGAAATCCTATGAAAAAGCCTTATCATTTCCATTTTATTGATGAGACTGATGAAACTTGGAACAGGTACAGCAGCTAACTTTCCAAAGGCCTCACATCTAGTATGTAGCAGAACTGACCGACACACACGACTTCTGAATCAAAACCCTAAGTTTGTTCCACCATACATGTTACCCAGTGACACACATGTGCGTATTTTATTTTGTAAAATTGTAGAGGAAGAGAAA
Source organism: Micronycteris hirsuta (assembly GCA_004026765.1). Classification (NCBI taxonomy): domain Eukaryota; kingdom Metazoa; phylum Chordata; class Mammalia; order Chiroptera; family Phyllostomidae; genus Micronycteris; species Micronycteris hirsuta. Next base: position 57,430 of record PVJI01009253.1, read on the forward strand.
ATGGCCTCTGGTAAAACCAAACACAGAAGTAAGTGGAATGAACGTGCCTTTCTTTTTTCTTTCTGTGTCCTCAACGCCCCTTTTCTGGCTATGCCATTTGCACTGCAGAATGCTAACATTGCCGAGAAAAATTCAGGGAAGCCGAAGGTGAGCAATGTGATTCTTTTCTACCATTAAATACTTTCACAGTTACTCCATTTGACTGACAGATATAAAGGAGCTTCTCTGTGACATCCATCACACTGCCCAGGATTGCTCCAAGCTTAATCTCAGTGACAAATGCTTGAAGTTAATCATCCATTTGCCTCCATTTTTCCTTTGAAGACATTGATCAAGCTGTGTCGACAGAGCCATGATGAAATACCAGGCCCCGGGAAGTGCTGAGCTGGCTCTGAGTGTACCAGGATTTGAGCTTGAGGAACATATGTCATTTTCTTTAGCATTAACTGTCCTTTTCAGTTTGAGATGACATATGTTTTAGTCAGAATTGTAGATTCTCTAAATGTTCCTGATGCTTATCATGAAGTTCATGACTGGAAGTAGACAAAAACAGACCAACAATAATATCATTTAAATAACCCAAGGTCAAAGAACCATAGCACTGTAGGACTTGGGAGATAAAAACTCATTCATGCTCTGTCATCTAAACAATAAAACAGAACTTCTTGAACTTCTTTATATGCTATATATGCTTCTTTATAACACCTTCTATTTAATAGAAAATATCACAAAAATTATTTTGATGGTTTAAGTTTCAAAATCTTTTTATAGTCATATTTTTCTATCCTTTTAAACTAACAACTATTATCCCTCTTTCATACATATTAAAAAGCACATGTGGTTGTATAAACTGTATTGAGAACTGAGTCATGCCATTAAGTCAGATGACTTAGAATATGGAATAATTCACATTGGATTCATGGAGAAGAGAGAGCTTCTACAAACTGTATACATGAAAAAGAAAAATGCCAGGAGTCAGCTGGGTGCTGGCTCTGTGTAGGTCTCCTCAACTCTCAAATATATAACTATTTGTTCAAGTAAATTCTTTAGAATGTGAAAACTGTATTATAAATATTACATATGGCCTGAGAGTAGACTGAGCAAAGGTAGTTACCCACACAGCAGCAGGGTTATACTTACATACCCAGAAGAGTCCCAGATGCTAGCAGCTGAGAGCATGCAGTCTTAGGAAGGAAAGAAAAGAAAGAAAACATCTTTGCAATTTGTATTCATGGCACAAGGCCAATTCTAGTATAAACATTTTTTTTTGTAGCAGGTGATTTGCATTTCTCCCAATGCCTTTCTTCATGTATCTGTCTAAACTCTCTCCATTTCTCCTGGGTCATCATATTCCTATCACATGAGCTGAGCTCCCAAACTATTTAATGATGAAAATAACTGAGTCATGATCTGACTTCCAATATACATTCAATTTTATGCAAGAAGAATCTGTGGTTGCTTGTTAACACAATAAAATCGATCCCATTCTAACCACTACTTGACTTATATTTAAGCCTTATTTCTCCTAAGTGCAATGGGCAGACTCATTGCATGTAGCTAAAAGTTCAGAGGGTGGCTGTCATTTTCTCTGGGGAACTAGGAAATGTTAACATGTATTTATGTATGTATCAAAGTCAGGTTGGGAGCAGTAATGAAATAAGATGTTGAGATCATTTAGTATTTGTCTTTCATTGCCTGGCTTATTTCACTTAGCATAATGCTCTCCAGCTCCATCCATGCTGTGGTGAAGGGTAGGAGCCCCTTCTTTCTTTCTGTTGCATAGTATTCCATTATGTAAATGTACCACAGTTTTCTTATCCACTCATTTACTGGTGGGCATTTAGGTTGCTTCTAGCACTTGGCTATTGTAAATTGTGCACACTGAAATAAACAACAAACTGACAGTAAACAGAGGGGAGAGGGATAGTGGAGGAAAATGATAGGGGAAGATCCATCAAGGAACATGTATAAAGGACACATTTGAGGATGGGAAGTGGGGATGGGTCGGGTGAGGGGCTGTGGTAGGGTGAAAATGGAAACAACTGTACTTGAACAACAATTAAAAATAAACAAATGACAAAATAATTTAAAAAAGAAATAAGATGTTGACATGTAGTTTACCACTTAAAATAGTTCTACAAATGTTGTCTATTATTATTTTATCACTATCATGAATTTAAAAGAAGAGTCTTAAGCCAGAATGTGACAATGTCCAATTATAGTTTTTAAAATATTATATGAAGAATGGAACAATGGTCACTTAACAATGTGCTCGTAAAATTCACTTAGAAGAAAATAATGTGCTAGCATATCAAAAAAATGAGAAAGAAGAATAACGAATACATTATTTATATGGCGTTAAAATTACGCTAAAATTTTAAAAAGATACTCATACTCAAGCATACACTTTCTATTTTTGCTTTCGTTTTAAAACACATTATACTTGTTTATGTTACTCAATATTTCTGAGATGATTTTTTTCAATATATAACTCTATCTTACTCTTTACCTATTATATAAATCATTTAATCACCTTTTATAATGAATTCATTAAAAGATCTTTAAAAGTAGCAGGCATGCAAAATTATTGTGCTATTATGTTAGATATAAAAACTAAAGGCAGAATTTTGTCTTGGATACGGTGATATGGCTGACTCCTGTCCAGACCAACCCTCTGGTTCACACTGATAATAATTATAAACTTCAGGGAAAATGTAAAAGACAACTACCTAAGGATCCTAAGGAATAACCAAAGCATGTATACCTTGGAAGGGAGTCAATGCCAGCGAAGCAAACAGAATTCCCCTCCTCCCTTTCTTATGGCTATACAAGCAGAAAAGTTTTCTCTTCTTCCCTTCTTAATTAAATGACCTAAGACTGATTAACAGGAGAAAAACAAATTTAATTTCGTATATATGGGAGACTCACAAAGACTTAAGAAGCTCCTTAGTGATCCAGGTAATTGTGGTTTATATACCACCCTGAGATAAGGAGAAAGAGTTAGGTGCCTGGGGTCTCTAAGGAAGGAAGACAAACCACAGGAAAATGAGAATAGATGTTTAGTAAACAAAGGTCCGTTGGGCCATGTAGATAAGTCTTTCTGATATAAAAAGTTATCTTTGGTATTAGCTATCTTTGTGGTACAAGCTCCTTATATAAATTCTCTTAGGCAGTTAAGGGATAGGCAAAAAGCTTTTTTCCTCAGTCTGTTAAGTCTTAATTGCCTTGGGCTCAAAACAACATAGTGCCAGGTGGCACATTTTGGGGTGGCTATTCTGGTCTTCATCATGGATTGGCCCTGAAAGTGGGAAGGACAGTATGGGCAATTAAATTGGGGGGAGGGGTGACATTTGTCTATCAGAGAAACAAAATAAAGACATTTTCAGAAAAAAAAAAATTATCTTCAGCAGACCTACACTGCAATAAATGGTAAAGGAAGCTATCCAGATGGCAACATAGGAGGCACCTGAATTTACCTCCTTACACAGATGCACCAGTATGCAGTTACACATGGAGAAATTCCCTCTGAGAGAAATCCAGAAACTAGCTGAGCGACTCCTACACATCAGGAGACTGAGAAGACACCCAAAACTGTTCGGAAAGGCGGGGACTCTCACCACAAACCCTACCCCTGCACAGTGCCATGCAGTTGGGAGGAAACCCTCAACTCCCAGCTCCTCCTTGAGTGAAGGGTTTAGACCACTCATCTAGTGCCCCAAGTTTTAAGGCTGCCACCAGAAGGATGGACCCCAAAATCACTGGTTCTGTTAGCCAAGAGGCATTGTGTTTAAGATTCACACAAAACTACAGCAAACAAAGCAACAGTACTTAACAGGAGTGTGAGCACTTTCACAGGCTCTCCTCACCGGGCTCAGGGCAGGAGGAGTAGGCTCAAACACCCAGTCCTTCCTTGGGAGGAGTTTGACTGTATACTTTACAAGCTACTGCCTGGGAATCCAGCTTCTATTTAGCACGAATCCAAGTGCCGACTGCAAACCTCTGAACCTGAAAGAGACAGTTGGCACTTTTCTCATCATCTGCCTCTGGCTTGCTCCAATAACAGAAACAAGTAGTGAGCATCTCTGTTGAAGAAACTTGTCCACACATCTAGCACCCCGAATTTTATAATTGCCATCTAAGGAATGAGTTCCCAAATCACCCAGTTTTTACATGCAATGGGGCTTGAATTCATGAGTTGCATAAGACTATGGCAAGAAAAAAAGCATCTTTTAAATGGGCACGGAAACACCCCTCCATACACATACACACAACTATGAACCCAGGCTCAGTGCAGATAAAGCAGGCAAAATCTCCCATATCCTAGTTTTTCCCTGAAAGGGGCCTGATTGCGTATTTCCCAGCTGCTGCCTGAGGGTCCAGCTTCCAATCAGCCTGAACCTAGGTGCTGACTGCGATTCCCACCTTTGGACACTGACAGGTCTTGGCATGCCTTCAGATGCTGGAACCACTAAAAACAGACGATGGTTCAGATGATCACAAATGTTTGAGAAGTAACTAGGAGCTCAGGTTGAGCTGATTGATGAGGTGTATCTCCTACAAGAGATCAGTTACTCAAGATTGAGAGAGGTGGCTGTTCTATCTAATGCACAGAAACCAACACAGAGTGTCAAGAAAAGTGAAGAAATGTGGGAATATGTTCTAAACAAAACAAACAAACAAACAAAAAAACCAAGATAAATCTTCAGGAATCCATCTTAAATAAATGGAGATAAATGATTTACCCAATAAGAGTTCAAAATAATGGTCATAGAGATGCTTAATAAGCATCAATGAAGAAATCACAAGACAAATTAGAAAATATTTTTAATTAAACAATAATGAAAACACAGCATGTCAATTTGTGGGATTAATCTAAAGTGATGTGTATAATGCTAATTTTAGAAAAAAATTGGAAAAGTTTCTAAGATAAGAATCATAAAAATCTACCATAAGAACCTATGAAAAGAAGGGTAAAATGCATCCAAAATAAAGACAAAAAGAATGATAAAGATAAAAGCAAAAATTACTAAAATAGAAAACAGACAATAGAGAAATATAAAAGTCAAAATCTAGTTGTTTGTAAATAGCAACAAAATTGATCAGCTCTTAAATGGCCAGCCAAACTCTAATACCAAGCCTGAGGAAGACTTCATACAGACATGCACAAAATATAGACCAATATATTTTGGTCTAATGATGGATACCTAATCCATCATTACAAGCAAATATACACAACATAAACAAGTAGGAATGCAAAGTTGGCTTAACATTAAAAACTAATCAATGTAATTCATTAGATTAACAAAATAAAGATAAATAGAATAATCATTTCAACAGATAAAACTTACAAAATTCAATACCCAATCATGATTTAAAAAAAAAAACCTTAAAAAACTAAAAATAGCAGGAAACTTTGTCATTCATACATAGGGATACAAAATATCTACAACTAATATAATACTTAACAGTAAAAGATGGTTTTCCCCATATCCCCCTTGTAGAGGAAAACGTAAAGATTCTCCCTTTCACCATTTTTTGTAAAATATTACATTAGGTCCTAGAAATTTCAATAAAGCAAAAAAAAAAAAAAGACACAAGTAATAGAAGGAAAAATAATACTGTTCCTACGATTGTATAGGTCCAAGAATCCAAAACCACACAAAAATAATTAGTAAAATTAATGTTTGTTATGAAAGAATGTAAGATATAATATTAATATAAAAATCAACTATATTTTTATATGCTGGTAGTAAAAAATGGCACTCAACTTCACTTGCAATAACATTTAAATTATAAAATACCTAAAATAAATATAATAAAAGAATCCCAAAAATTCTACAGTGAAAATGTCAAAATGTTAATGAAAAGTTTTTAAAAAGATCAAAGTAAATGGAGAGATACATTATGTTCATGGGTTGAAAGACTCAAAATATGTGAATTCTTCCCAAATTGATCTATAGATTCAATGCAACCCAATAAATTATTCCAGCATTTGTTTTGTAGAATTAGCAAGATGTTTAAAATCTATACGAAATGTATAATTCCTAGCCAAAGAATATTTTAAAAGAAGAACAAGGTTGGAGCATACACCTTACATGATTTTAAATTACAGTTATCAAACAATTTAATGTTGGTGAAAGGGTAGACATAAAGATCAATGAAACATAATAAGAATTGCAAAATAAGGTAAGCTGATTTTCTACAAAGATACTGAGGTAATTCAAAGATAAAGAAAAATGCTATTAGTTTTCCTCAAATGTCTGGTGATCCTTGGTTGGTGGTTCATATTTACAATGAAGGGCTGTGTTAATTGGCGTAGTTGTCTTCTGCAGCTGTGATGTTCTGGCCATCCAGCAGGCCTCCCTCTGAATGAGGGATGAATGCTGTCTGGGTATCTCAATTAAGTGTGCCTGTAGCAGGGCACGGGGGAAGCAAGTAAGTAAGCTATAGATTAAAGCCTGTAAATCCTAAAATAAAGAGGTCTTTTTTATGGGTGGGCATGGAGGGTAATTTAAACCATTTCCCTGATGAGCTGTTCCTTTCTTTCTACTTCTCTCTCCAACAAAAACATTCACTCGAGGTGCTCACTCCAGACACATTAATTCATTTATGGAAAACTCCAAGGGATGGCACCTCAAACACATAAGCAATCTTATGTTGATAACGTCTCCATACACAGCACTTGCCTTTGTTATGTGTTGACTCTAAGTTGTACTATTCCTGGAATTGCTTCTCCTTCTGCAATAATTTTCCTAATTGTTTTGGGCTGTGTTTTTTTCTTCTCTTGTATTTCAGAGATCACTATGACATCTGCTTTCTTATATTCAGGAATTCCTACCAATGTCTTGTCTGCTGATGGCTTCCTTTCTTTTCATGGGTACTGGTATAGGCTAAGTTTTTTTAAAAATAAATTTTCTGCAAGTTTAAAGATTTTAGGGAAACAGGGTTGCAAATATCTCATCTCAGTCCACCATACTGATACAAGTATTTCATGAGTAATTTTCAAGGTTTTAAAGATAAAGTGAAGTGTGCATTTTCACTCAATATTGTTTGACATGAAAAGAAATAAATGCGTTTTGTAAAATTGTTGCAAAAAAAACAAGGTATACAAATCTGCAATTTTATAATACATATAAGCATATTTTAAATGTTCATACTCTATAAATGTATTAAAATAAATTTTAAGCATTCCTTTATAGGGATTTATGCAAAAAACAAACCCTTAAGGAAGGCTGTTTACTCAAGCATTAGTGATAAATGTCAAAAAGTAAAAAGGTACCAAGGCATCTAGCATAAGAATGATGACTGGGAGGTGGAGGAGGGGGTGGGAGGATGAACGGTGATGGAGATTTGACTTGAGGTGGTGAACACACAAAACTGTGCACAAATGGTGTGAGGCAGAATTATGCAGCTGAAACCTATATGATTTTGTTCATCGGTGTCACCCAAATAATTTCAATAAAAAGGGAAGAAGAAAGAATGATGATTAAATAGAAAGGCACATTTACATGTTAAAAAAGTACATATAAATTAAAAATTTTTAATCATAATATAACTGAAAAATATTTGAAATATTAAACACAATATTGTCAATATTTTTTCATATATTTAATAGTGTATACATATTCTTTAAGGACCTGAAGGAACTATATTAAAGTATAATTGGTATCTGGTTATCAAATTATTTTAGCTTAATCATTGGATATTATTTTTTTCTTTTATGAAACTTAAAATTTTGTTAGGCTTTCCAACTTTCTAACATAAACACATTATAATTAGAAGTAACAAAAGCATAAGGTAGACTTTTTAAAAAAAGGTTATTTTATTTTTGAAGTACTTTTAATAATTGGTCAAAAAATTAATCCCCTATGCTTCCAGTTAATCAAGGTCTGGGCTTTATTTATTGATTTATTTATTATGAAAGCTATTCAGTCTCTCATGCTCAAAATTTTATTTTCAAAGTAATTTCTGCTTAGTTCTCTTTTGTCATGATGATCCCTATAATTATCTTTGTATGGGGACTCCTTCAAAATTTCCCTCATGCTACCAAGAAGGATTAATACAAAGCAATTTCACAAATGTAGCATAATAATTACAGAGACCTCTGGATAAAATAATTTTCAGCCTGCTCTTCAACCTCCTGCCTTATTAATGAGCTTTTGAAAACTTAAAACTAAAAAGCCTAAGAATTGTGGTCCTTTGTGGCTTCTCTTGTCTGTCATGAATGATTAAGTGGCTTATTAAGACAATTAAGTTTGGACCTCTAATTGCTTTTACAGTAAGTAACACAATATCCTATTAGCCATCCCTGAATCTTGTGGGGAATTTTTATTCAAAGTTTCAGCTCTACTATAATAATGAGAACCAAGAAGCTGTGGTAATTAATTATCAAGGATCCACTCATTTAAAGCAGCATCTCCTTTCTTCCTCCCAACCTCCTTCTCCCTGATGCTGGAATTTGAGTGTGAACAAAAAGTTCTGATAAGAAGAACTCAATTTTCTCTTTTTTATTTGAGATGATTAAGTTAAACACGATATAGCTTCCAAATAAAGAGACTTCCTCCTTAGCCCTTCTTGTGCCTGGCTAACTTCCTCTCCAACGGAAATGCCGCTCCCACTCCTGCGGGAATGTCCCTCAAGGCCCCAGTCCATCACCACATTCACACTTACATAGTCATTGTGTAAGCCTGTGCCTAACGACTGTCTTCCCACTGAACTGCTGGTTCTGTGAGCGCAGGACCCTGCCTGCCTTGTACTCTATTGTACTTCCCGTACTCAGCTCAGTGTCTTACACATGGTAGGTGCACGATAAACATTTCATGAGAGGGTTATTTATAATCATCTTTTATTCCTATCACGGTTTGGTCAGATATCGGGACATATTATAAAAACAAGTTGTATTCAAACTTTAACTTTTGGAACTTTTTTAAAACATTTTAATTCCGTATGCAAGGTATAGTC